>CAWUFW010000350.1:3892500-4007500 GCA_963921515.1 Calotriton arnoldi | reverse complement strand
CCTCAATTGTTATATTTTGCAACTATTGGCAAGTATATTTGCTCATTTACAAAAAATTAAATTCACAAAAATTTGCTAGGTGTACAGCTTTTAGCCTGCTTCTGTAAACTGTTGTGTATTCATACAGTCGTATATCTGCACACATGCAAGGATGTGTATGCACTATTGTGACTTTATAGGAACCATGAAAACAAATTGGGAATCCAAATCTATAATCGTACTGCGTGGATTTGCCATTATTCATCTTTTTTTCTATTGGCATGCATCCAAAGTGTTTTACTTTATGCTTTAGAGATACTGTATTAAAAGTAGCACTATAGTTTAGCAAAACCATTACCCCAAGTTCCATTTTCTGAGTACATTTGATTTTGAAAGCAATCACCAATCTTGCTTTCATGCTGCTGTATGTATTTTGCAAAAAATTATGGAGCATAACAGATAATTGTTATATTTGGAAACGTGTACACAGGTTTATAATGGGACCACCCTCAGTAATGCAAACTGAGCTCACAGTTCACCGTTTCCTTTGACCGTGTGTGCCAATAGTAAAGGTTTTAGTATTGATAAAGCAGATACAAGTTTGAACAACTTACAAACTAAAAACTTGCCTTTAGTGGCACACAATCCTCTTTCACGGACCTACCATGGCACTGTAAAATGCCAGCTAAAGGGTTTGTGCTGTACAGATTTGGCCCCAATTGTACAATGGACAAAAACATGAAAACCTTTCCTTGGCCCCAAACTATGGCCTGGGTATCAGGCGATGGGGATGCCACACCTCAGCAGATTCTTACATTTTACACTTTCCTAGACAAATCTTGCTTCTTTCTGTACCTCTAACTCAGTTTGCAAACTCAGAGGAACCACAATCAATTCAAACAACAAATTCCACAGGTTTGGCAGTGCTCCACCTACCAAAGGCTTGTAATGAGCTAATTAATACAGGAGTAAGTTTAGAAGGGACTTTCTATTTATCAGTGAAGTTGAGACAGTGACCTCGCTGGTGATAAACTTAAATTGGTTTAGATTCCTGAGCGGTCATTAACGTTCTAGAACTCGGGCTGCAGGTTCTTACATTTGGCTAAGGACTCATTTGACAAATAGAATACGTAAAATTAAAAAATAAGCAAACCATACTAGGATTTATTTAATAGGATTAAGATTTACTGCTGATGAATTTCCAAGAAAGCCCTAGAACTTGTATTCAGATATATTTTATGGTGGGTGTGATGTTGAGGCAAGCAACACCAGATTTGTGATGGTTACAAAAAAAAAAAAAAAAAAAAAAAAATGAGGTAAAGGCATTCAGAAGGAAGCCTAGAAAAGTGACCAAGATAATAACTGCAAGGCCATTCTCAAAAGGCAGTAAGAGTGCATCTAACCAAGTAAGAGGACCCTGCCTCCACCTCTTCCACAGAACAAATCTCATTTTAGAAGAGATTGTCTACTACATAACAAAACTCCATATTACAAATCTTCAAATCTAATTTAGTTATAGAAAAGATCCATTCAAATAGTTTGGGTGTTTAAATAGGACTTATGGTACACACTCATCATACACCAAGGCTAAGCAATCACTGTGGAAAATGAAATTTGCATATAAAGCCAGAGGCAAGACCACAGTAGTGAAGAAGAAAATCCAGAAATGGACATGCATCCAACTTAATGTTTCTCCTAAAGGGATTGAAGGTTATTCCAAAATAGGGGTCACAGCCTGTATTCGTTCTGGAGTCACTTCACATAAAGGGAGTTAATTTTATGTCCACTGAAAGTTGTGGATGGTATCTTAAACTGGTGCCTAAAACGTTACTTCATTAGTAGATCTCCCGCTTTTATAGCATTTAACATTTCTGCCTGTATTTATCCATATTCATCTTTTGACCTTACAGGTTTCAATTACATGAATACCCATTCTTGGTAAATCAATATACTGGTATGATAACATGTACATTTTAGTATCAACCTCCTACACATCTACAGCTGTTTAAACCTCATTAAGAAACTCTTTTGACTCCCTTCCCTGTCAATCTGCACAGCTATTGGCCTGGAAGTCACGACTCTGCATTTAAAATCACCAAAACAAATTTCCATTTTGATCTATATTTAAGAATGAATACAGACAGGAAACTCGATAGTTTTTGGTCTGTATATATCTGAAGCAATACAAATCTGGGAAAACTTGGGGCCTCATCAGTAGTAAAGCAATTAAACCAGATACCTTGGAAAGCCAGTCTGAAGAACCACTTCACAAGCACAAGTGGTAAGAGGTTGCAGATCTAGATGAAAGTACATAAAGAGCGTGTCCATGAAAGTTTATGAATAATTGTAGGGGCTGCGATGGTACCCTGGGCTACCTATCTCGGGGTTTAAGAACGTGCACATAAGAGTGCCACACAGAAATCCATAGATGCACAGAATTAGAGGAGAAAAGAAAAATTGGGGGAAAAAACAGCAAAAAATTCAAACAGAAAATTTGTATTCACTGCAAGAGACATTCATGAGGCAACTTAAGCGTTTCAATTTGAGGGAGGTGCTTCAGACTTTAGTAACGCTTCCTCACTAGCAAGATCTGGGAGCCCAAAGCCATCAACATCCTCTTTGCTAAAAAAAAATAAAAAAATATGTCAGTGCACATGGAGAGGTGGTGTTTGGAGTGAAGTGAATGTTGGCAAGTGCTAACATTTAGCAAACAAAGACAGGAAGGCAAAGCACTACAGTATTGTTTCTGAAAGCGTCGCTCAAGTAGTATTTAAAAGAGTTTGTGCGCTACCACAGTTGGTTTGCGTTTTTGAAACTTGTGCCTTGCTGGAAAGAGAATCTAGGTATTTTCCCATTTTAATTATTATTCTACAGCACTCAAAGGCAGTACCCTAACAAAATGTCGTTCCTTTGAAGAGCTTTAAAGGAAGCAAAACATGTCATTTTAGTTTTTAATACGGTACCTTCTGGCAGCACGCTCAGCATTTTGACACTTACTTCATTTGGCACTGCTGCTAGCCTTCTGGGAGCGGTTTTATGTAATGAAAAGGGTGCAGGGAGGTGTACATTCCCACACAATTACTGACATTACCAAATAATGCTCAATTAAAGTGCAACAGTACTAGTATGTGCAATCAGTACTAGTAACTCGCATAAGTTGTTACTAGGACTGATCTCCACCTTCTTATCACCTGCCTCCCCCATCCCACTAGTTAGCTACGCATGCACACCTTATTAGTTACATTGTTAGAGTTCCTAAAGATGCTTTTTTATAGAAGGTTGACTGTTGAATTATTTCTACCCATGTTGATGGTGGTATCTGTAGTTTAAAAATTTACAATTTCTTTGGTTATGAGGCCGTATGTTGCTGAAAAGTGAATAAAGACATCCTTAGGAGAAAAAAAAATATATCTATCCATCCCAAAAAAATGGGTTGTCCGAGTCTTGTGGTGCAACTTTATTTCCAACTGCTGCCGAACTAAAATTATTTTAACTAAAAGTATTTCGACACCCTCATCCTTAAAATGTATGAACAGTCTCTCGGATGATCCACAAAAGCCAGAGTAATTGCGTGGCAAAGGACAGCCAAATTATGTGGCATGGTTGACTAAATTATGTGGCAAAGCAAGTAAATTAAGTGGCATTTTGTGACATTCTGTAGCATCTCACTATTTTGACATTCAAACACATTGATACAGACAAGATCCCAACACTATAAAAAGAAAAGCTTAAGGAGGCTATAGACATTACGTGAATATACAAAATGTTACTCCCCAATAATGCTTCTGGTTTGCATGGAGAAAGGAAAACAAGGGTACCCCAATATTAGAACCTGGGGTGGAGTAATGTTTGTGGAAACAATGGTTCATATGTGGCCAAAAAATGGTCCAAGAAAGACGCAAAAGTTGCATCAAAATTGGGAACACTGAAACTGAGTCTGGAGAGGCAATTAATGCTAGAGGGGGAAAGGAAATAAATGTGTGACCAGGGACAAGTTTAAATCAGGATAACAGTAGTTATTTATTTTCAATAGTGTGCTAGAATTAGTAATAGTTCAGGTGCTCACAAAAAAAAAAATTATTAAAAAAAAGGCGACAAGCGTGAGGTGCTCAGTGAGGGACTTTAAAATATGTACATCGCATTGACAACACACAAGAGAACTCCATATGAAAGAAGGTATGTAGAATGCATGGAGTTCAGGTTGTTGGGGGTCGACGGCGTTTCGATCTCAGTTATTAGAGATCATCTTCAGTAAATGGGATATGTGAGCAATCCGAATTATGAACTGGGCGGGGCCTTTGGAATAGTGGAATTGGAATACAAGGGTAACCGCAATTAGGGCGTGGAGAGACCTCGAATCGGTGAGCGCTGGGGCTTGCGTCTGCCCGAAGGGTTTAGACCCAGGTGGGGTGTAATTAAATCCGCGTGGGACTAGCGAACAATGCTTGATGCCAGTACAGAGGAGGGCGCTCGAATTAATTCCAATCGAGTTATGATTAGTAGGGTAATACAACTTGCAACACGTCCGTGTTGCCTGCGGAGGATAATTAATTCCTTCCGTCGTAGCGTTACTTGGTAAAGACCGCAGGAGTCAGTCTGCCAAGGGAGGAGCTGGCTGTGGCCCAGACTTCCGTGAAGGGTGTGCCCTTGGCAGACTGACTCCTGCGGTCTTTACCAAGTAACGCTACGACGGAAGGAATTAATTATCCTCCGCAGGCAACAGGGACGTGTTGCAATTTGTATTACCCTACTAATCATAACTCAATTGGAATTAATTTGAGCGCTCTCCTCGGTACATGTACTGGCATCAAGCATTGTTCGCTAGTCCCGCGCTGATTTAACTACACCCCACCTGGGTCTATACCCTTCGGGCAGACGCAAGCCCCAGCGCTCACCAATTCGAGGTCCCTCTCCACGCCCTAATTGCGGTTACCCTTCTATTCCAATATTCCACCGGCCCCGCCCGGTTCATAATTCGGATTGCTCACATATGCTATGTCCTGAAGATGATCTCCAATAACTGAGATCGAAACGCCGTCGACCCCCAACAACCTGAACTCCATGTATTCTACATAAATTCTTTCATATGGAGTTCTCGTGTGGTCAATGCGATGTACATATTTTAAAGTCCCTCACTGAGCTCCTCACGCTTGTCACCTTTATTTTTTTATTTTTATGTGAGCACCTGAACTATTATTATTAATTCTTGCATACAAATGAAAATAAATAACTACTGTTATCCTGATTGAAACTTGTTCCTGGTCACACATTTCCTTGCCCCCTCTAGCATTAAGTGCCTCTCCACTCAGTTCAGTGTTCCCAATTCTGACGCAACCTTTGCGTCTTTCTTGGACCACTTTTTTGGCCACATATGAATCATTGTTTCCGCAAACATATGGTTTGCATGGAAGCACAGAATGACTATTTTAAACACGTCCCTTTTTAACTTTGAGTGAAACAGTTCATTAAACATGTTGGACTAAGATCATAGGACCGCTTGTACAAGTCTTGTAATAAAGGGTGCTCCCTCTTATCCTGTGAATTCCAAAAAGGATTTAATAAACTGTTCAGTTTATTCTAATCTGCCTTGCGCCATATCAACTGCCCACTGTCCTAAACCCCCATTTCTTTTGTCCGATTGCTGTCCAACTTTTAATAACAGCAATTTTATCCACAATGCATGTCCAAGCCTAGAACACAAACAGGTGTGCACAGTGCCTTAATGAATTAGAATGATGGTCGTGAAATAACGTGTAGTACAGGCAAAAGAGGTGCAATGATTACAGGCCAAAAAGATGGTCAATGCAAATGAAAGAAATTGGGCTCATTTGAGTTTTACATCTGACACACAACAGGGATGTAAATGGGACAGATGGCCCATATAAGTATTGCAACAAAGGCCAGCGCATCAGGACAATCTGATGCCCCAGTGACTGGGAATAATCTCAAATTCCTCTGCCCATGCGTCAAGAAAGTTATTCCAAAATGGTGGCTGCTCTCTTCAAGGAGAGCCGTCCACTGCCGGGTTCTCCTAACTCACCAATGTAGGGCTGCTACGGACCGCCCTAGAAATGAGCCACACCTTGACCCGGTGGTGTCCCTCAACAATAAAACTGTGCTGGAAATATCAGGGACAGCAGTGAGGTGAGAAATCTGGTCTTCAAACACTCAAGATACCAGAACCGTGCACTGAGGAGGACCTGATGTGAACAAAACGACAATCATGAACATTCTGCGCCATCTTGTCTGATGAAAGTTCCTACGTGCACATAAACTACAGTCATTCTGATTGACCACAGCCATTTTGTACTCTGTTGGTCACCTTCATTTCACCCTGTCCTCTAGCAGCCTTCTGACTCTCTGACCAAACCTGATGTGTGCTGGGGGCTATAAACTATTTCCACGACAAACATCAACATCACCTGCTGCCTCAAACTCGTCTTTCCTCTCATCCCTGCACAAACAGGTTACAAATACCAAACAGACTCTTGCAAGCATGGTTTATTGCACTGCACACAGCAAGACTTGTTTTTGCCAACAATGGGACCTGTTTTTATCAACAGAACGGACTCTTAGATCTGGGCGGTCTCACTTGTGTTTAGACCCTGAAGCAAGGTCCAGCTGCAATTAAATGGTCTGTTTTTGACCTGGGCGGGAGGAGAGTTAATGTTGGGCTTGTGTAACCATGTTGATGAAACAATGTTGGGCTTGTGTAACCATGCTGATGAAACAATGTTGGGCTTGTGTGACAACCTGCCCGGGGCGGAGACTCCAAGCTTGTAACCATGATAAATGAAACAAATACATTGTGTAAAACCTGTATAAAAGGAAGAGCCAAAAGCATTGCCAGTAGAACACCTCCCTGAAGACATCCTGGTGTCAGCAGTTGACGTGGTCTCCTCTAAGAGTAATAAACCTTTTTCTTGCCTTCCAGCTTCCAGCGCCTGCCTCGTTATTTTAGATAGCGAATCCAAAGTGGATTAAAGGTGACCTTGCGCCGGGCAGCATTGGGGATCTCAGGAGACTCGCTGCTTTTCACACTGACAACAGCAGAGAGTCAGGAGAGTGGGAAGTGCTCGCCGCAACTTGATACAGCTTCCTCAACAGCGACCGAGAATAATCCTGAATTTCCTCCATGTGGACAGATTTACTTTAAAAGGGCAGGCCACTCTTCAAACGTGAGACCGCCTGCCACGGAGTCTCCTGGCCCACCTGTGCAGCACAACTATAAAATGGACTTGAAAGCTGGTACAACTTTAGCCCCAGAGGGTCGAAGGCGAGAATTTGAGGCGTGCAACCCCTGGTACGTACTGTGCACGTGGATAACTACAACAAAGCTGAGGACAGATTCGGTTCAACAGTCCCAAGGTGCACTACCAGAAAGCGGACCCGTGGGTCCATGTGACTCAAAGTGCGATTGTTTAAACCAATGTTAACCATTTTTTTTTTTTTACCACTCCATCATTCTTGTCCATTTTTATCAAATTTAAACAAGTTGAGACGTTGATATTCAAATCTTTTAAACCTTTCATGTTGTAGTTACTTACCCCTGAAGAGATTCCGCTCGAAATGCATTGGGTACATTGAACTACGGATGAAAGTTGTATTGATGCAAATGGATGAATCAACCATTGTGAAGTTTTACATCGTGGAATTACCACATTGCTAATAAAATATGGAATTGAATATCAACGTCTCACCTGGTTTACATTGGATAAAAATGGACACGAATGGTAAAGAAAGGTTTAAATTGGTATAAACTATCGCACTTTGAGTCACATGGGCCCAAAGGTCCGCATTATAGGCAGTGCACCTTGGGATGCTGAACCGAATCAGTCATCAGCTTCATTGACCAGAAAATCTGTGCCACGAAAGGCGAGTAGGGGGCCCACCATGCTTCACCTAGTTTTAGCCTACTCTGGGAAGAGAACTCATTCATCATCATTAGCAGAGGAAAACCATTGCCTCCAAGAAAAGATGGCCTGAGCAGTTACCGCAAAGGTAATCTGCAATGAAAAGTCTGTTGAAGTGGCTAGGGGGCAGTTTAGGCTCCAAAGACAAAGGAAACCTATGCCGTTCCAGACACAGCTTTTAGTCTAAAACACAGATCCAGAATAGTGGACTGTCCAGCGATTTAGTGGGGGTGGGACCCCACCCCCCAGATAGCAACACGCCAGTAAACACTGATCTTACCTCACCAACACCGCACCTTGTTTTTCACCGGGCAATCTCAGTTTCCCTAAGAGAGCACCTATTCCCGCAGCCTATCCGCTTACCTCCTACATTCCTATCTGGAAAACAACAACCTGACTTCCACTGTGATGGGCAGCCCACTTGGAATCTAACCCCACAAGCTTTCAGATCAGTGTGGCAACACCTTCTGAGAGTGGCGCTCCCACTGAGACTATAGCCATGCCAGGGCAAACAAGGGTAAATCCATCAAGGAACTCCTCAAGCAGGTTAAGGCCCGAGAGAGATAAAGACCTTCTCACAAGCTTTTGAGGAAATTAAAAATGATATCCAGGCTCTCAGGAATCTTAGGAGTGATTTGCTAGAGATACGTTGGGATGTCGACCTTTGTGCTAGAGCGGACCTGGAAAGAAACCTACATGAGCAGGCTGACAATTGCGAGCGCCTTCAACACATGCTGCCCTTTGAGGGACAACATTAAACTCCAGGTGAAATGTGAAGACCCTGAGAATAGACCTGGTCGGCACATCTGTATCCTAGGGATCCCCAAAGACACTGCAGACCACGACCTCAGTATGTCTAAAAACTCCTGGGAGCCATCATGGAAAGACAATCAACACCCAATCAGGATAGACAGAACTCAGAGCCTACCAGCAATGAGGCTTGTTCCTGGGGCGTCCCGCCCCCAAATTCCAACCTATGTTCTGTTCATAGTTAAAACAGATGTAAAAAGCATAGTTTTTTTTTTTTTTTGAGGGGGTGGGAAAGTGAACTGGAGAGTTTAGAGAATAAGGTAGTACTCCTGGTCGGAGTACCATTACACGTAACATACTACCATCATGACTCAAGCCACTACATTTAAAGTAAATCACCTACAATGTCAGAGGGTTAAATTCCCCAACGAAAAAAAAATGAGCATACTGGAGGAAAGTAGATCGGAGCAGAAATATACCTAGTGCAGGAGACACGCTTGTTAGCCAAAGACCAAACCCTTACTTCCAGACACTTCAACCCAATACGAAGTCACCGCCCCAACAAAGACAGCAAGACATTCTTGTTAAAGACTGTAGGAAATTTGGTGGGGGGGTTACAAGAGACAAATTGGCCCACTGGATGCCATGTGATGCAGGCCTTCTGCCAAACACCTTTCACTCGCATCAATTTATGACCCATACAAAGGTCAGGAGAACTTACTTATCCCCACGATCCACAATACACCTATCGGACTCTCATAATAATGGGAGGAGACCCTATTTGAGTCATGCACCCTTCGAAAGTAAAACCCCATCATCGGGTCTAGGGCACACCAGTACTATTGTGGTTCAACCAACCTCAGCCTGATGGCGGTCGAGACATCCACTAGGGGCAGACTATTCCTACTTCTCTGCAGCACACCAAACATATGCCCACATCGATTATATCCTAGTGGATAGGTTATTCCACAAGGTCTGATAAGTGGAAGATTTGTCGAACACTGAAGAACACAGTCTGCTCTTACTTGAATTGGCAGTTAATTGCACCCACAACCATAGGGGATGCGGACTGCTCAATGATTCACTCCGAAGAGATTCAGTAAATGAGCATGAAATACTAGGCAGTATAAAAAAATAACCCCCCACAATTATACAAGGTAACTTGCCCAGGGGACAGTTTGGCATGCTTTGTATATATTGCCCCTTGATAACTGCCTTCAAAGAGGCACGTCTGCTTCGGGGGTAAGAGATTGCATTAACCAAACTAAGGAAGGAATGACTTCTTTTAGAACGCAAACACAAACTAAGCCCTTCTAAACAGATGGGCATACAATGGACGGCAATTGGAGGCCTATTAATAGCATTAGAGTATAAGGCAAATTATATCCTGGCATGGGTGGAAGCTTACTTCCATGAGTGAGCAAAGAAAGTGGGCACATTACTAATCTATAAGCTACACAGGTGAAAAATCTCTACAGAAATTAAGGAGGACTCTGGGGTGACCAACACCTCTGATTAAGAGAAAGTTCTCCACTTCTTTGAAAAAAATGTATAGGACTGACCCCTTAAACACCCTTGAAAATGACATACTTTAACGCAGTCTCACTCCTCACCCTTCGGGCGGCCAGCTCTGCCACCCCCCAAAGGAGACCATCTGGGAGTAATCAAGCACTTGCAACTGAGGAAAATTCCAGGCTACACTGTGTTCTATAAACACTTTGCCCCACAGCTTCTGTCTGAGGTGTTTAGCACATTCTCTGGCACTCAGCCCTTTCCAAATCCATGCTGAAGGCTGATCACCCCGATTGCAAAGTCCAAAAAAAAAAAAAAGTTCCTCTAATATAGACTGATCTTGCTACTTCAAGATTTTATTTGATTTGGACAACAGAGGTCAACAAATACAGATCACATTAGTTTAAAAAAGTTATAATACACTTTAAAAGAACTTTAAAAAACTCTAAGATTTCGTACAAATTGTAACAAATAAATTCATCAGGTGGCGATTTGCATAACATACTTAAACCTTGTGCAGAAGAGACATTATATCTAAGGCAAATAGGCTTTATGTACCGGCCTCTACCAGGATCGGATCTGGACAGACTAACAATATGTGAAGTAGATCCTGCACTCCTCCTTTGCACGAATCACAGATTCCGGTTGTGTTTTCTGGATTGTTCAATTTGGATGTATGTACTTTTAATGGGAGTATTCCTAACCGCAATAAAAGAATACAGCGCCGGACCCCATGTTCTAATAAAAGGTGTGCATCGCTCTGGAGTTTTGAATTCTATGCTTTGGACATATTGTACGTAATATTTTAGTTTGGAGCATAGTTCTAATCCAGAATGAAGCTTATTCTTGGTGTCAGATTCTTTAAGAAAAGCTTCAAATGTGCTGGTGTCCAAGATTCTAAAAGTGCTACCGTGCAGTGAGACAAGTTAAAAGCTATACTAATATTGTTAAAAGTGTACTGAGACGACCCATCTCTAAAAACCTCCAGTTTTAGAATATTCCTCAAAGATCCCGAGTCGGCATGAACAAGATTATATGCCCATCTTATGTTAGATATAGCTCTAGCGTAAGAAAGAACTAAAGATAGCTCGAGGCGAAGTGCTTGGACCGGGACTGCTGGATTAACTTTTAGCAATTTACGTAAAAGATTCCCTTCCCTCACTTCTACTGGATGCCAAGTTTTAATCCATATATATTCGAGGGCACAGGATAGAATGAGGGATTTTTGTGCAATAAACCTCTAATAAGGGTTGGAAATGTCTATTCCCAGTGAAAGAGTATAGTCTCTGCAGTACACCAGCGTGGGAGTCTGCCTTACGCCCTACGTGTTGAAAGTGAGAGGAATTTTGTAGAGTTTGGGAGAATATTCGCCCCAGGTAAGTATATTCTTTAATGATCTATCGGTTTACCTCCCAAGGTTCATTTAAAAGGATTAAAATTACTTTTTTCCTCTAAAGGGTATAACTTTAGTTCGATATATTTGGGGCCAAGAAGTTTTTTTTTGTTTAACAGTTTAGTACATTTAAGTTTCTTTGTAGGCCTATTGGGGTAAGGTCAAGGACTGCAATATCAGTGTACATTAAAATATGAATGTTACAATGTGCTAATTTTGGTGGGAAATTATTAATTTGGAGAAAACGATCAGAAAGATCACTTATATAAAGAGATCAACATGGGAGCTAGTAGAAAGCCTTGTAATCCATTCGTCATGGGTACTGTATGTGTTAGGCCCTTTTCTCCCCCCCATTTGGACTCTACACCATGTAGCAGTATGCAAAGAAATAATTGTGAGCAGGTCATGAGGTATTCCTAGCCCCTACAGTTTCTTCCAGAGACCTGGCCTGTCCACGCTGTCAAAAGCCATAGTAAAAATCAATAAAAGCACAGTAAAGAACCTGCGCTTTTGACAGTACGTACTTATCGATGACCGCTGAACTGCAATATTGTCTATTACTGAGTGTTTCTGGCAAAAACCTGACGGTCATCGGAATCACTCCACTAGAAAAAGCCCAATTCTTCAGGTGGTCCAGGATGGAAGCTGCGAAGATCTTTCCAGTAGCACCTAGCAGAGCAATTTGTCGGTAGTTGTTCGGGTGTGTCTGGAACTTCATTTTTTTTTTTTTTTTTTTTTTTTTTTTAAAAGGAACCACTATTCTCCCCTGCCATGATTTTGGGATTTTTCCAGTTGTGAAGCAATAGTGATATATGGGGGTTAAAAATGTGCTCCACTCTTCAGGATTAGATTGAAGAACTTTAATCAGGATTTTGTCTGGTGCCATTGCTCAGAGGATTTTGAAGCCTTTATATAATGGGCTATTTGTTTAGTTGATGGAGCTAGGATGTCGAAGTTGGTTTGGCCATTCCTGGGGCTCAGCTGACCAGATTTTTCCAAGTTCTGAAGATCTGGTTTGTATAAGTTGTGAATACAATTTTCCCAATCAGCTGATAC
The DNA here is from genome assembly GCA_963921515.1 of Calotriton arnoldi. Taxonomy (NCBI): domain Eukaryota; kingdom Metazoa; phylum Chordata; class Amphibia; order Caudata; family Salamandridae; genus Calotriton; species Calotriton arnoldi. The sequence goes on along the minus strand of CAWUFW010000350.1, from coordinate 3,994,897 downwards.
TAGGGATGCTTGTAAAGGTTTCCTTGTGCCCATTTGTCTGGCAACTATGTTCCAAAATGCCTTACTGTTTTTACATTTTACTGCCATTCGGAATCAACCCAATTTTTGTCTTTTTGCTCTTGGGATTTCTCATTTTTTCGTTGTCAGACTTTTTCAACTTTCTTTTTTGTCTGGTCCCAGAGACGTTTTGAAATTTCAATCTAATCAATCTGTTTAGTTTTGATTATTGGTAGTCTATACTCTTTCCTTTAAGATGCCTCTTGCCCTTATCTTGCCTGTTTGAAAATTCCTGAAGGGTAGCTACTACGGAAGAAATTGTATCTTCATAATTTGTTATGAGATCTACTTCCTTATTAGAATAGTCGGAATTTGAAGACAAATTTGTGGTGTTCATTTTATTGATTGCGTTAGAGCTCCAGATCACCCGCCCATTTTTTTGTTCTACTTCGGTAAGGCCATTCAAGGTGCATTAAAACCATGGGAGTGAGGATTGCGTTAGTACATCAATTCCCAAAGACAATATTGCATGGTCACTGTGTACTTTCCGTATTCAGAGATTGCACTTTCCCAAAAAGGTCCAAACTACAGATTACGTAGTCTAAGATGGAAGGACTGTGGGCTCCTATTCTCGTAAAGGCAGTGGGAATATCACCTTCTACTCTTCCATTTAAGACGACTCCGTTCATTGTGATCACACTGGAAAGAAGTAGTTTCCTTAGTTTATCAGCTTTCATTTTTATTGGAAACAAAAGGATTGGAATAGACAGAGCTGCCTCTTGTGCCAGGGTGCACCTGTTGGCGGGCAGAGAATGATATTTTCCCGTTAAAATCCCCAGTTATTACCGGAGGGTACCCTTTAGATTCTGTAGTTAATTCCATTTTCTCAAATGATTTCTCCAATAAAAAAAATCATAAGGAAGACCCAGAGGAATACATATATATTAAAGATTAACACATCTTGTGTATTGTACAAACTTTCTGATGCTTTATTTTAATGCATTGGACATTCAAGCGTGACATATCAATTACTTCCAAGTCCCAGTGAATTTCTTCCCTTAAGAGAATTGCTAGGCCTGATCTCGCTGGTTAATACAGATGCGAAGATCTTTGCCAAAGTTTTGGGAAACTGCTTAGAGACAGTTTTACCCTCTTTGATTCATTCACACAAATTAGAGGAGTTTCATCTCGTCTAAATCCACTAGCGACAGCACTAAATGAGCCCTCCACCTGATTGACCTAACTAAAAAAAAGTCATAAGAATGCGGTTCTGTTATTTAATGCAGAAAAAGCTTTTGATAGGTTTGACTGGGGTTTGATGAAGGCAGGTCTTTGAAGAGCTAGGCAGGGTAATGAATTCAGGCCCTTGATGAATGTGCTTTACACCTTCCCTTGGGATAAAATCAGGGTAAATGGCAAGAGTACATCTAACTAAGAGATCCAAACAGGTACAAGACGGGGTGCCTGCTTTCCCCAATGCTTTTTGCCTATACCTAGAACCATTGTAACAAAAAATTTGAGAATGCGGACGGTGCAGAACATTACATCCCACAAAGATCACTTTACAGTGTAACCCTTTGCTGATGATAGTTTATTATCCATTACTGTACCACAGATGTCCTTCTGCAAGCCGATACCCCTTAGGTTAACATGGAGTAACACCAGGATGCAGTGTACATCTAAATAAAACCAGTGGGACTGGGGCTGGTGGGGAGGTCTGGGGTTAGTGGAGTGATTGACTGGCAGCCTTTTTGCAGGTAGATACACCTTTCCAGTGGACCCTGGTGGGACGGATACACTTGGGAGTTTACCCAACCTCAGACATCCAAGAATGCACCAGAAGCAATTTTAAAACCACGCTCAAAATCACTAAAACTTTGACTGACTTCTGGCACTCAGATGGCCCTACCTTGGCTTGGTAAAATAGCCTTACTCAAAATTACCATCCTCCTTAAAATCCTGTACACTACTCAGGCTCTCCTACTCCTGTTACAGAGGGGTGCACTTTACCAGTTACAAGGTGCATGTAATGATTTTATATGGGGAGGGAGAAAGCCATGACTATATGCTAGAATTTGCTGCACGCACCGTAGACAAGGAGTTTTGGGAGTACCGGATGTACGCCATCATGAAGCTGCAAAGCTAAGACAGATCATAGAATGGTTACAAGATGAAATAGACAAGATTTGCTCCTGTATAGCTCGAAACTTGATGGTATGTCTGCAGACAGATGTTGTGGCTACCTAAAGGACAAATGTCACAACCTTGATGTCTCACTGGTTACCAGAGAGACACTGGAGGTTTGGGATAACCTCATTGGTTACAAAGAACTGACATCGCACTCATCACCTTTAACACTGCCCATAAGAAGCAGACTTCTCCCCGGGACTGGCTAGACAAATTTGAGGCATGGCAGTCCCAGGGTAGTTACAAACTGAAATGTTGAGCTTACTGGGAACATCAGAACATGCACAGATTAAATCCACACATCAAATTCCTGAGACGGAACAATTACATTACTTGCAACTGATACACTGGCTCACATATCCGCATATCAAAAAAGCAGCCACATGCCTACTTACAATCTTTGAAGAAACTCCTCAAAGCAATTAGTTAACAAACTGTATGCTATTAACACCCAAACTCCCTCATCCAGAGAAGTTGGGAGAAAGACTTCGGGGTCACACTCTACCTAAAACAGTCATAGACCACCATTGTACACCACTCTCCGGGCCGATAAACCTTGTTTTTAGGTGGTAATACACTCCAGAGCACCTCAATACAATGAACAAACTTAATTAGGCGAGATGCTGGAGACTCTGGTGGTTCAGGCTCCCTCACATACATCTTTATGGAGGCGCCCCAAAGTTGCAAACATTTGGAAAACAGTTCTCTCTACAGCATCTCACATCGAAGGACGGAAAGTGGTTGAAGACCAGATAGACACTACGAGGACATGTACCCACTCCATTTAACTAGGGGGTAGGAGACTCCAGTTCTCTGCTGGCAGCCAAGCAGACCATATTGAGTCTTTGGGGAAGAGGTATTCCACACTAGGACTATGGCTTTAACAATAAGGACAAGATAATGAAAAGATCGCATATGATCCGAGAGACTAAATCTGAATTTACTAAAACATGGGATCCAGTTATGACATTCGTAATATTTTTTTTTTTTTTCCCTTTTAAAACACGAACAATCTAGTACTCACTCACTTGCCTCAATAAGCTAAGTGTGCTGGGTCTTTTGGACTCCCAGCGTTATCTTAGTCTACCCGATTGAGTAAGGTCACCACGATAGTAGGAAACAACCGATGTGTAGGACCCCATATTTCACAGGACTCTGAATCACATAACGAAGGACAAGGCGGAGTGGAGCTGCGAAGTTATGAGTTGTTGCACTCTTATACAAATTCTGAAATTCCTTCAAAACAGACAGTGTAGAATTACTAACCTATGGGTGAAAGGACTCATTTTAGTGCACCAGCATGGAGAAAGAAAGTCCTAAGGGACCACATTTCCACCATTAGCCTGCCAAGCTATCTTTGCATAGGAAATGATTCCAGGTTACTATCAACAGTTCTGTGCAACAAGATCAGGGACACAGTGGAAATCCAAATAATAAGTTTCTCTTGAACACGCTCAATGATTGCACAAAAAAAAAAAAAAAACCACACACCCTTATAGTTTTTAAACATTTATTTTAAATGTTTTGATCTTGTGGATAAAGGTTGAGCCGTTACCACAGAGGGGGTGGGGGAGGAATCAGTTAAAATTGAAACTGTCAGCGAGAACAGTATGAACATTTCTTGCATTTTATTTAGTTGGCTGGCATCCTCCACCTACTGCCATCTCCAAGCACTACACTAATTTAGTTAGCATCCCTGCCTTTCGAGTTTCTACAATGAAATGCACAGCACACCTTCTAAACGACAATCCAATCAAATGTTTTACAAATAAAAACATGTTTGATATACTGTTAAAGACTTTACACTAAACTCGCATGGCCCAATACAAACCTTTCGCCACATTTACATTAAGAAAGGTGCCATATTATAATATTAGCACACATAGAAAGCAAACAAGATGACATAAGCAAAATGTCAGCCTACAAGGAAAACCTCCACTTTGAATAAAAGATAAATAACCAAAACATGTCCACCTACACTGAAGGGATTCATGAACTTTAGTAGTTCGAGAGTAGTGAAGAATTTCACACTTTCTATCAATGAAATAAAAGGACTGAAAGCAAGAAAAACTTGATAAACTAAAAAGGGAACCAACAGTGTTCACGAAATTTTCCTTTGTACTGTATTGAGGCCCAATGGTGGCCACTTGGTTCTATTTATTTTGTTTACTCTAAAATCAATTAAATGTTTGAAAAAAATTCTGTAATGGGTTGTATGCTTTTAGGTCGCAGACAAGTGTTTCCTATAGCAGTTTGCCTGTCAAAATGTGTCCAAGGTCTTCATGACATTCTACATTCAAAGCTTTGTGACATGAATATTTGCGCAAAGAAAACAAAGGTGATGGTTGAAATGCTTGGACAATTCAGTCACTGGAATCCAGCCCAATGATTGCTAGTCTACTGTTTTTCATCCACTATATATTTCACTTCAAACAGAAACCAGTTATATTTGACCATAAGCATATTGGTTGTTAATAAGAATCCATTCCTACTGCTGGCTGTGCTGAACTTGGTTGAGTGATTTGACTTGTGTTTTTCGGTTTAACTAACTAGTGCGCATGAAAGATCAGCTTAGCCATTGGGCATGAAAACTCACTGGCCCAAAATTGGTAAATCAGCACAAAGAAGGATCTCTTGGCTTACTGAGACTAGTTCTCCTACACAAAAAGATTAAAAAACTCAAACATAAAATCTCAGATCACTTCACCAAGTTTAACAGTGACAGAACAAACATCAAATGAAAGACTAAGAATTCAGGCCATGTTTGGAACCACAGAAGCATTGAGATCTGTTACTACTGACTGACCCAATTCCATCTCTGGAAGCAAAGATCAGTAGCAATGATCTGAGACTCCTGCAATTCTAGATCAATAGCAACGGAACACACATTACCCTTGATGAAAGATCACCAGCAATGAATTCATAACACCCATGGACATACCACCAATGCACAATCTCATGAACTCAGACTGTTAAAAGCAAAACGACAATCGTGAACATTACCTGCGCCATCTTGTCTGGTGGAATTCTATGTGCACATAAGTTGCAGTCATTTTAATCTATCACAGCCATTTTGTACTCTGTTGGTCACCTTTGTTTCACCCTGCCCTTACTAGCATCCCTCTGACCCTCTGACCGACCTGGTATGTGTGCTGGGGGCTATAAACTCTATTGCCACAACAAACCTCAGCACCACTTGCTGCCACAAACTCGTTTTTCCTCTCATCTCTGTTTTCAGGCAAACCTTTGGACACTCTACTCCTCACTGCACCTAGTTACACAAACAGGTTCCAAACACCAAAAAGACTCTTGCAACATGATTTATTGCACTGCAACAGCAAGACTTGTTGTTACCAACAATGGGACCTGTTTTTATCAACAGAACGGACTCTTAGATCTGGCCGGTCTCACATGTTTTAGACCCTGAAGCAAGGTCCAGCTGCAAGATAAGATTGTCTGTTTGACCTGGGTGGGAAGAGAATTACTGTTGGGCTTGTGTGACAACCTGCCCAGGGCAGGGACCCCAAGCTTGTGTAACCATGTTGATGAAACCAATGCATTGTGTCAAACCTGTATAAAAGGAAGAGCCAAAGGAGTATCAGCAGAACACTTCCCTCAGACATCCCGGTGTCTGCAGTTTACGTGATCTCCTCATGAGAAATAAACCTTTTTCTTGACTTCCAGTTTCCAGCGCTTGCCTCATTATTTTGATAGCGAACCCAAAGTGAATTAGAGGTGGAACCCTGCACCGGGCAGCATTGAGGGTCTTAGAAGACTCGAAGTCTTTCACAAATTGGCGCCCAAACGTGGGGGCCCATCAGCGACGCGTGGGTCCGGTAGAGAGGTCCTAACGACGGAGTGAACGAATAAACGAATGGAGTATACCTGCCTGAGAAGACCCTTGTCTGGCTGCCGATCGACTGAACTTCACCGGTTCCGAACGGACCTCTCTCGAGTGACCTGCGGTCCTGACTGGGACCTTAGAGGAACGCCGCATTGATTGTTGGAGTGAGAGGACAACCAGGCGCTGGAAGGGGAAGATGAAGAACCGTCCATACGGTCCGGGTAAGGTCGTGAAAAAACGACTGATTGATTGAATAGTTTGATTGAAATACTAGTATTCCTTTTTTGATATCGAGTTATTTGCGACATTTCCCTGCTTGCAAACAACGAAGAATAGGAATATTCTCTCTCTTTGCAGGCAGCGAAGGACAGGTAGTGCAGACTTTGTCTAAATTGATTGATTGAGATATTCATTTTTGACCGATAAATACGTCATGCCTGTTTTCTCTAGATTGTTTGATTGTAATTGTTTTGGACCAGACCGTTCGTTAGAGGTCAGTCAGCCGGCACCGCCGGAAGGCACCCCTAACAATGACATGTACGTAAAGTATGGATTAGCCACCGTAGCTTATAGCAAACTATGGCATAAATACACTAGGAAGGACCCGGTAAATCAGTGGCCACTGACGAGATCTTTCGATCCCGCTAAAATAGAAACGTTAGAATTAGCTCTCCACAAAAAGAAAGCTAGACCAGCCATGTTTGATAGTTTTGGTTTATGGCGAAAAGAGGCAGCTCAAAGAAAGAAAAGGGACGAAGCTAGACAAGATAAAGAAACGCGAAAATCAGCTTACCAAGCCTGTAAAAGATTAGAAGAAAAACTAAAAGAAAAGGAAATCGATAAAAATGAACAGGAATCAAAATTATCAGGTCAATGCCCTGTTAGAACGCCCTCGACTCTTTACCCCAAGTTACCAGCAAAACAAAGGGTAGATGATGATTTATTGTTAGGTCCCCCAATCATATACATGCCACCCCCTTACGCCCCTACTCACCCCGTAGTACAACGCCAGGACCACCAAAGTATAGCCGGAGATGGCACGATCACCTCAGTCTCCACCGCCTCTGCTCCCACCGAGTCACCCACACCAAATGCCTCATCAAAGGATACAGTAGTAGAGGTAGGATCAAAAGAACAAGCATTGGCATAGCCAATAGGTCTCGCTTTTGGGAACATAAGTATTTAGTTATGCAGCACAATATCCTTGGTGCAATAACATCAACTGTTGCATGGCTAAAAACTTATAAGGTTCCAAAGGCGAGACCTATTGGCTATGCCAATGCTTGTTTTAATTGTTTGAGAGAATATTTGTGCTGGTCATGTTTATGTGTGTGTTCGTTTTTATTTTGCCTAACAGTCTTTTTGCAGTAATTTAAACTTCAGCGGGGGCGGCTCAGGCCCGAGGTACATCTTTTAAGAGTCTTAGCGGGATTGGATCCTGGGCCGGCCATTGTGTCAAGGATCACACGGCTCGACTTAAGTCCGCCGTACAAAAGTAGTGATAAGGAGGTGAACTCGGAGCTGACTGGCGAGATTACAGGCCCTGGAGACGGCGGTATCAGCAGCAAAGCTTCCCGCGGGGTCCCAGTCACAGAGAGGGGCTGATCAGACAGCTAAGGTTCAAGAAAGGGAGGCCCATGGAATGGAATGTGAGAGCAGCGCCGAGGAGACGGAGAGCAGAGCGGTGTGTGCTGAAGAACACAAGCAGAGCAGAGTGTGCCCCCGAGCTAGACGGTTCTGAGACAGTGACCGGCATGGCACTGAGGCCTGGAAAGTAACTTCAGTAACGGAGCAGAGAGGCGGAGAAAGCGTGACGTAGACTCGTGGAAGAGAGAGCGGAGGCTCCTTCTAACACTAACGTGACAGCAAAGAGAGGGGGCTGCCGCGTGTCACTGAAGGAGGGGCCACCTCCTGAGTAGGATTAAACTACGTACACTGGGCATGGGGGGAGGGAGTGGGAGACGGAGGGGTGTGTGAGAGCAGAGAGAAACCATTAACAGCGCGGCGCTCGTAAAAGGGCGCTGTGCTGATTATGTTACAACAAGCCAGGACTATTGTCTTTGTCAATGGCTGTTAGATGCATAAGATAAAAACAAGCCAGCGAAGGTCTGGTGTAACAAGCACGGAGGAGCGGGGGCGAGCGAGCGCGGTAGTCTGCAAAGCAGTCCCAAACGCCAGTGCGTCGTGGCTGGCCTTGGATGAGTACGCGCGGCAGACATGTGTTTCCACTTATCGCGCCCGCGTCTGGGCACGATAATTGGAAACACATGTTTGCCGCGCGTACCCATCTCAAAAAGGCCAGCCATGACGCACGAGCGTTTCTTGGACTGCTTTGAAAACTCACTTACAATAAGTCTTCGCCTCTAAGCAGCGCTTGCGCGCTACTCGAGGCTCGACCTAAAAAGGAGCGCCCAGGGTCACGCGATTAAGTAAAAATGAGCGAGCAGGCATTGATAAAATAGTTAAATCCCTCATAGATAGGAAGGAGACAGAAGAGTATGTAACTGACATATGCAACTCCTATGTTCAAAACCGCAAACGATACTTTATTGTACGTCTGTTACCACGCTCTTACTGCATATGAAGAGAAGTACCAAGATGTAGGGCCCGAGCGGCTAGTGGCTCTCTATAGGAAGGTAGACACCGGAGATGAAGGCGACAACGATGTTCCAGAACTCTTTTCGTCCACACTGGAGGTATTCCGTCACCTCGTGGACAAGGACGGATAGATAAGGACAGGACATCTAAGATAGCAGGACCCCCGGTGGAAAAACCAGATAGCATGATGCCGATAAAAGAAGCTGCCCCTTATTGGGTACCTCCTAGAGGACAAGGGACTCATGACGATATGAACCATCAAGACGCTAGAGGAAGGGTGGTCTACAATTGGATGTATCAACCATGGGACAGACAGGACATTTTGACGTTCCGTAAATCTTTACCGGATTTACGAAAGAACCCCACCGCCTTTTACACCGAGCTAGGTACCGCTCTGGGATCAACAATGACACTTGCCGACATAGACTTGTTCTTCGGGTTATGTTTGCCAGCAGATGTGTGGAAACAGATTAGGGAAAATAGACCATACCGAACTGCTTGGTCATACCTGGGAACAACTCAACACACTAGATAAACAGCGGAACCCTGGTCAAAAACCGGTTAAAGCAATATTGGACCTCCCTGACAAAATAGTGCAGAAAGTGAAAACGCTGATCCCAGAGAAAAAGATAGACTGGTCCATAGTAACCGCGTGCCGTCAGAAACCACAAGAGGATGTCTCAGAGTATTTCTCCAGATTTGAAACGGTGTTCTCCGATTACAGTGAACAAGACATGTCCACCGCAACCGGACACCACTTATTTGTGCAGAACTATGTCAAAGGACTACTGCCAGATGTATCCCAGAAATTACAAGCCAGCGAAAGTAGTTGGGCAGCATCTAAACCGGCGGCCATTCTCCAAATGGCCCAGTACTATGAGCATCAGAGAAACGAAAATGACAGGGCTACAGAAAGGAAAAAGAAGGACTTGAAGGAAAGGGTAATGGTAGCACAACTCCAGGGGGCGAATACAGGAAGGGAGCAATATAGGGGAGGATACCAGCAGAATACCCCTAGAGTACAGCCACCTAGAAACAATTCATCGACATCATATGTAGGACGCCAAGACCTAGGACAGGATCAATGTGCATTTTGCAAAGAATATGGACACTGGAAAACCCAATGCCCGGCTTTGTTAGGAGCTGGTAGGGGCAGAGGGGCGAGGGAAATAGCAAGTGGACAGAGAGGAAGAGGACGTGGGAGAGGGTACGCGAGTGAAGCAAGCGAGGAAAGGCCAGGAAGAGTGAACACATTTCACCATCCCAAACAGAATCAGTACCAACAGACAGATTATGACAATACGTACGACTTTGCATAGGACAGCCAGGGGCAAGGGAGGGATCCAGTCGAGCTCTATGTTGATCAGCAAGGCCCTTATGTTACCGCTGAGGTCCTGGGCACAAAGTCGCCATTTCTGGTAGACACGGGAGCAACACGTAGTGCACTATCCAAACGACTGATTCCAAGGGCACCCTTGTCAGGCTCACATGTGACCTCAATAGGATTTGGACGGTACGCCCTCCACCAACCCTTTGTCCCGACTGATCCCTTTTAACCTTGACAACAATAGCGTCGAAACGACATTCCTCCTCTCTTCCAACAACCCAGACGCCATTATGGGTCTCGACCTTTTGAAACACTTCCATGCGACTATCAGATGCTCACCAGACGGAGTGCGTATCGTCCTGTATGACAACCCCCAGCGCCATAGAGAGAACCCTTCTCAGCACAGGTTTCCCATCTCCGAGACTGACGCATCCCTACTGGACACTTTGCCATCACACTTATGGGCTAGGGCTGATTCAGACGTAGGACGAATGATGATTGACCCAGTACACGTAACAAGACAGGACGCAACCCTACCGAAAGTACCGCAGTACAAAATATCGCCAGAGGGTGAGAAGGCACTGATAGATCATACACTCTTTGGTAGAGGCAGGGGTGGTAGAGGAAGTAGTGAGCAACGTTTGTAACAGTCCCATACTACCGATTGTAAAGAGACAGGGAGAGTGAGACGGAAAAGCCTACCGCTTCATCATTGACCTGCGGGAGATAAACAAAATCCCTTTGTTCTGCGCCTGTCCTAGGAACCCCGGATTACTCCAAACCATTCTTCCTCTACACGCACGAGAGGGAAGGATGTGCATTGTCTGTCCTAACACAATCAATTGGTCACAAACAACGCCCTTGTGCATATTTCTCTGCCACCCTCGATCCAGTAGCCAGAGCGCTGCCAGCGTGCCTGCGCGCTGTGGCAGCTGCAGCAGTATCGATACGCCAGAGCGAAGGAATAGTACTCTCCAATCCAGTTACTGTTTTAGTACCCCATGCAGTCGACAATACTAAACCAGACTAAAACCCAACACTTGACTAGCGCCCGACTGACAGGATATGAGTTGACCCTGCTAGCACCGCACATTACCCTAAAGCGATGCACCACCCTCAATCCAGCCACACCGTTACCCCCCTACCCGAAAATGATCCTAGCGTGACTCCACTACACGACTGTGTGACACTAACCGATGAACAAAGAGTAGAATAGATCTCAGAGACACCGCCTTTCTAGAACCAGATGGAGAACTATGGGTGGATGGTTCGTGCATCAAACTCCCCGACGGCACCACCTCAGCTGCATACGCTGTCACCACAGCCCGAACCGTTCTGGAAACAGCCCGTATTCCCCAACGTTCAGCCCAGGCTGCAGAACTCATTGCCCTCACACGAGCATGTATCTTAGCGACTGACACGACAGTTAACATATACACCGACAGCCAATATGCCTTCGGGTGGTTCACCATTTTGGGATCTTATGGAAAGAAAGAGGGTTCCTGACTTCACAAGGTACACCCATCCTGCATGGAGATTTAGTCTCCGCCTTGACGCAAGCAGTCCTCCTCCCCAAGAAGTTAGCAGTGATAAAATGCCAAGCACATAGGAAAGTGACTGATCTCATTGGACAGGGAAATGCACTAGCAGACGTTACTGCCCGAGCCACGGCAGGAGACAGAACTAAGACACGAATGTATGTGACCAGGTTACAAGCTGAACGATGGACTGACGCTAGGACCACTGTAAGGGACATACAGACTTCAGGCACACAAGACGAATTGACCGAGTGGGAAAAGGTGGGACTAAAAGACGAGGAAGATTGCTGGAGAACTAAAGACAGAAATAAATGGCTGTTACCCAATGCCTACCTCATCCCCATATTGACCATGGCACATTTACCAGCACACATAGGCTCCACCCCCATGATTGAACTAATCACCAGAGTATGGGATAACGTCAAGATAGCAGAATCTGCAAAACGCCTAGTACAACAATGTATAGTCTGCCTACAACACAACCCAGGGAAGGGGACAGTAGTACCACGGGGAGGGTTTGGAGTCCCTGACCACCCCTTTGAAATCCTTCAAATGGATTACATTCAACTAGAGAGATGCCTTGGTCTAAAATATGTCCTGGTGGTTGTGTGCGCTTTAGCAAATGGGTGGAGGCATATCCCACCCGCGACAATACCGCCTTTAGCCACTGCAAAAGTATTGCTGAAAGAATTCTTCCCCGATACGGCCTTTGCAGAATTTTATGGAGCGACAACGGCCCCCACTTCGTAGCCGAGGTGATACAGAACATACTGAGAGGGTTGGGGGTAAAACAAAGTTCCATGCCGTCTTCCACCCCCAATCAGCGGGCCTGGTAGAGAGACACAATGCAACGTTGAAACTAAAACTAGCCAAAATAGTTGTCACGACTGGGCTGAAATGGCCCGACGCCCTCCCATTGGCATTATCGATGCGTTCCACCCCAACCAAACACCGACTGACCCCGTATGAGGTGGTCTTCGGCAGGCCTATGAGCATTTGGGCGGCACCAAGACCCACCTCCATTAACGATGTCCCGAACATATTAATGTCGGATTACTTGCATAAATTGACAAACGAGCTAACAATTATCCACCAACAGGTGCAGCAAGCCTTGCCGGACGTATCCAGGGGCCCGGGACATGAAATCAAGCCAGGCGACCATGTATTGATTCGCAACTTCCAAAGAACGAAGAATCTGGAGCCTAGGTGGACGGGCCCCTGGCAAGTCCGGATCACCACCCGAACTGCCCTTCGAGTGGAAGGAAAACGAAACTGGCTGCACGCTCATCATTGCAAACGAGTCCCTCCAATCCTGGCAACCTGTGAAGGGGTGGAGGTGCAAGAGGAAGTACTCGCGAGAGACCGACCAGCTCTGAGTTGCTACCCACAAGAAGACACCCTCGAACTATCAGAATTTCCCGACCCCACGGTGCCATCCAGGAAAGGGTACAACCTAAGATCGACGAAAGGAGGGAGCTCCAACGACCAGGCCACTAACTAAGTCAAGGTCTCAGATCAGTAGCACACTCAAACAACGCTACCAGGAAAGCGCCAGACAAAAGTCTGTGGTCCTAACAGTTGTTGAGCTCCTCGAAGATGAAGGAAGAAACTGAACACCTGCAAAACCACCGCAAAGACACCAAGATTGCTAACCTGCACAGCACAAAGAAAATTGCACTTGTAGCCGCATTTCTCACCTGTCTCCTGCTAATGGTCGCACTCTGGATCATTGAAGAGAATGCACCTGCATACAGAACATTGTCACCCACCATGCAACCAACCACCAAGAAAGAACACTACCTGGTATCACTACCGCCACATCTCCGAGAACGACGCAAAGAATTCTGGAATAATTCTTTGTGCAGATGTTGCACCAGCACAATCTTGCCACCAATGCTACCAACTGTTGGGTCTGTGGGCTGTTACCACATGCCACTGAACATTCCATCCCTTTCATCCATTCGCCCTTTTCTATTCACGGATCTTGCCTTGCCTGGATGATGCTCCTACAAGAAAGTTACAAAGACAATGCCACTTCCGACGGAACAATCGCCCAGTTCTACAACGAGTTCTGGCGAAACAAAACAGGAAGGACAGCCGCCCCCTTCTGCCCCTCACACCTTCAATGCGACATTCCAGATTAATGTCCCCTCCAAAGAACGAGTGGAAACGCAAGTGTTCAATAATCCTAACAGAGCCACATTTTCCTACCTGAAGAAAAGAACTGCTGCAACACTGACTGTGGCCCTATCTCTGGTGAACGTCTCTGGCCTTGTATGCATTGAAGGCCGTGGACTAAAAATGTGGGTCACAGCACCTGTAGCATTCTAAGGACTGTGAACACTGCCAACCCCCAGCGCTTGTTGCATCACCCAATATGTACTTTGTTTGTGGAACCAAAGCCTACACCTGGCTCCCAAGAAACTGGGGGGGGGCACGTGCTACATCGCCTTTGTTTTGCCACCAACCTACACAGCCCCTGCAGAGCATCATCGAGAAAAGCGTTCTAAAGACATTGATCAAGCAGACTCAGCCTCATCACAGTTCCTCGACGCAGCAAAAGGGCTCGTCCCGCTAAGGGGTCCGATGGCAAACAGCCGAGCCATCAGACATCTGTCCCAAGCGGTAGAGACCGCCCTGAACGTCACTGCTGGCATCCTCACCAACAACACTGCTGAGCTCCAAGTGATCCGTCTGGTTACCCTGCAAAATCGCATGGTCCTGGACATGGTACTAGCGGACCGTGGAGGAGCATGCTGCATCATCGGTGCCAGCTGCTGTGTATACATTCCTGATAATTCACCTTCTGTCTATGAAGCAATCGAACATCTCCATAGACTATCTTCAGAAATTCATCAAGGATCAGAGACTTGGACAATTGGAAGTTGGCTTTGGGGCATCTTGAAGGAGTGGGGTTGGAAAATATCAATCATTCTCTTGGTCCCAGTATTGACAATATGTGGTTGTTGTTTGGGTATACACTGTATACCACCTTGTGTTCTTTGCATAACTACCTTGCACCCTAAGACTATGGACACTCAGCTAACAAAAATGAGTGTAATGTATGATCAAGAGATACAGGACATTATGGAGATCGAAATAGACTGACAAGCTGGCTAGTTATGTTCAAAGGGGCCACTGTTAAAAGCAAAACGACAATCGTGAACATTACCTGCGCCATCTTGTCTGGTGGAATTCTATGTGCACATAAGTTGCAGTCATTTTAATCTATCACAGCCATTTTGTACTCTGTTGGTCACCTTTGTTTCACCCTGCCCTTACTAGCATCCCTCTGACCGACCTGGTACGTGTGCTGGGGGCTATAAACTATTTGCCGCAACAAACCTCAGCGCCACTTGCTGCCACAAACTCGCTTTTTCCTCTCATCTCTGTTTTCAGGCAAACCTTTGGACACTCTACCCTCACTGCACCTAGTTACACAAACAGGTTCCAAACACCAAAAGACTCTTGCAACATGATTTATTGCACTGCAAACAGCAAGACTTGTTGTTACCAACAATGGGACCTGTTTTTATCAACAGAACGGACTCTTAGATCTGGCCGGTCTCACATGTTTTAGACCCTGAAGCAAGGTCCAGCTGCAAGATAAGATTGTCTGTTTGACCTGGGTGGGAAGAGAATTACTGTTGGGCTTGTGTGACAACCTGCTCCGGGCGGGGACCCTAAGCTTGTGTAACCATGTTGATGAAACCAATGCATTGTGTCAAACCTGTATAAAAGGAAGAGCCAAAGGAGTTATCAGCAGAACATCTCCCTCAGACATCCCGGTGTCTGCAGTTGACGTGATCTCCTCATGAGAAATAAACCTTTTTCTTGTCTTCCAGTTTCCAGCGCTTGCCTCATTATTTTGATAGCGAACCCAAAGTGAATTAGAGGTGGAACCCTGCACCGGGCAGCATTGAGGGTCTTAGAAGACTTGCTGCCTTTCACAAGATCAAGGGGAAAAAACGGCTATGTTACATCTGTGGAAACCAATAATCAGTAACAATGAAACAACCTTGGAAACAAAATGATCAGATAATACACACTCCATACTCGCAATGCTACACAACTGATGCAAACTAATCTATAGTGAATGACCTCAATCATACTACATTGACCACCTTGGGGTATGTGAAATTCGTTGCTGTGAATCCGATAGCCCAGACATTGACTTATCCTGCAAAACATCTGGAATGTTTAACACTGGTTATCTAGATCCCACATGACGCAACCTACTGGAAGTGTAAGCGTGCAACAGCAGAACCCCAAGGACTTTAAGGGATGCTCGGTTCAAACCTCCATACTGCTCTCCTTTAGCAAATACAATAAGGATGTGAAACATTCTTTGTCAGATACCCAGCCATGAAGCTAGGCCTCAAAAACACACATCACGAGCCCCTCTATTACAGAAGTGAAATATGATCATACTGCACAACAGCATGTAGACCAACCAAGTACTATATTTTAATGAGCCTTTAACAATGACCTTTATTAACAAGGAACGAATGAGTTATCTACTATGCATCATAGGAAGGCATGTGCCCAATCAAATGCCTTGACAGTCTTAAAACAACAACTCCATTTACACAAAATAGGAGGTTTGAAGAAACCAGAAGCAAGTTTGATCTTAATGACCATTTCATTCAGCAAGGTAATTTATAGTTGCAAAAAAGCAAACATATTAGACATAAAAAACAGTCTATTGCATATGACAAAGTAGCTTCCTCGAATTCCAAAAAGTGTCAAGACAAGGCTGCTTCCCAACCACTAGAAGCAAAAAAAAATGCCAAATGAAAAGACAAACAGGATGGGCAACTCACCATGAACTTGGTTGATCTCCGAATTCTGTGAAAGAATTTCATCTGCTAGCTTTTGAGCAGTTGGCAAAACCTCTGTGTGGTGCACCGTGATTAAATACTGTACAAACTTCTGCAGTTGGTCTCTGTTCATTTGGAAGAGAGTCTCCGAAATGGGAAGATGCAGTTTGACCTGGTCGGGCTTGCGGATCCGATATAAAGAAAGCGCCACGACATGTGCACAATAGAAGATGTCCTTGTTCCCACAGCTACAGGTCACTGAGGTAATCTTGCAACGATCAAAGCTGATGGCAACATTGCAAACCGTTTCGGGCTCTGACTGCACTGCAGGCTCAGTCACTGTGCCGCTTAAGTGGAAGCCTAGGCGAGAACAAAAAGGCAAGCATGAGAAGAATGTCACCATCTGAGACACTTGCACAACAAAATCACTACATGGCAAATTACTGCTTTGTTTAGGAACACATACCGTGTAATGCTCAACTGGTTCACCCCAATATCCTGTCACACAAAGGAAAAAGTAAACCCTGCCACTCACTATACAGTTTTAACATGCAGTGCCAGCAAGAATCCGATTGTGTACAATTCCCTCTTTATTATGACGAAGGTGTATAGAAAAATGCAATAGGATTTTCATTACGGATCAGTGATATAAGCAGATGACTCAATGGGAGAATAAGGAAAATCTTATTGCTTCACAACTTTCACAAGCAGCTGCAGAAAACAGTCATTTTCATGTAGTGTTTTAATACGTCATATTCGTGCAATGTGATGGTACATCAAGTCAAATATAAAGCGCCGTTGTTCAGAATTACACCAAAAGGATAAGTATTAGATGCAAAGTAGACATTATCACTACAAGTGCTCAGAAGAGTAAAAGTTTTAGGGCAAGAGCCTTGTATTGGTGGCATGTCGTGGATGCTCCTACTGCTCAGAGAACTATGGCGTTCACAGGTATTAGGTAGCAATGAGCTTGTGGGTTAACAGCCTTCGTCCATGTCAGGTAGCCTTTTGAGATGGAGCAGGTGGAGGAACGCAAGAGTGCAGTTGTTTTCCACCCACAGTTTACATACAGGTCTGGTGAATGGTGGCTTATGTGCCTTCGATATATATTCAGAAGGGTGGCTACAGTCCCATTCCAGTTGGAATTATTACTCAGCCTACCAGTCTCTTTCCTACGTTTAAGGACAGTTTGCAGAGTGGGGACTATCTCAAGAACCCAAATCAGTCAAGGACACCTTCACATAAGACCTAATTAAGCATCAGCAATATTCTGGTATCTTTGTGTGATTCCACAAAGTTAGGGAGCCTTCTGATAACATGTTTGAGATAGTTAGATCTATGCCAGATGCTGGTGGTGCTTGGTCTGCTAATCTGGAGTTCGAGAATGGTGTGGCGGTTGCATGTTTTTATGATTTAAAAAAGTGTGCTACTCAAACTTATTCACACGGATAAGCGCCTCCACGGTTAGCTGGCCATTAAACATTGGCAGTAGATTTACACACTACACGTACCCCAGGGCTCCTTTTACACATGCCAGGAACGGGGGTGGGGGAAGGAAGATAGCATTCGTGCTCATTCAAGGATAGTGGTGACCGGTCTGTGTTAACCACCTTCGTTTGTTTTCTCTCCCTCCGCTGCACTGTTCATCTATTTTTCATGTTGTATTTTTTATATCTCTGTTTTTGCTTCCCTACTGCCTTTCTACTAAGTAATGCAATTTCCTTTGGCTTTGTACAATGTGTATGTAAAGCGCTCTGATACCCACGGGTCTAGCTAGCGCTATATAAAACTTTTAAAATAAAATAAATTAAAATAAAGGAACGTGCATCTGCGCAGTAGCAGGAAAACACCCAGAGCAGCATTATAGTGTAGAGATAGGGGAATACTTTCCAACCAGGCCTGGGAGGTCTGCTGTAGCCCGATATAACCGCGTATTTGGGGAGCACACACTAAGAGGCCTACTGGCGCCACAGACATTTATCACGAAAAGGGCTACTGCGACCATTTCCTCAATACAAATATCCAGAACTAACACCATGCCCCTGGCTTCAGGCAGAAACGGCTATCCCTGCCCAGCAGGCCTCGCTTCACACGGCGGCGGCTGTTATTTATGAAGCAGGGGCGAGGCTTGAAAAGGAGCAGGCAGGCCTCCTTCGGAATTCAAGCCGCTGAGGAGCTCGGGTCAACCTCGGGTCACGAAGAGGACAGCAACGGGAGAAACTAATGGATTAACCCAATTACCCCACAGGAACAAATTAAAAGTGAAGGAAAACAACGACGAGTAACTGGATACTATAATGGTTTGCCAATGCCACCACAGAGGAAGCGCGCGAACTGCAGCCTGAGAACGTGGGCCAGTTTACTTTCAACTGAAGCACGGGGGGAACCACGTTCAATCCAGCATGACGGAGAGCCTCGTTTCACACAATTAATCTTGTCGTGCACTTGCCATCCGAGTAAAATTACTCTGGCTTAATCCGAGACGCCAGCAAACTCAAGGTAACCTACCCAAAGCAATAGTCTTAAATCACTGCCAAACTATGGAGTTGTAGAACCCCCACAAAGGACTGCATGATAGCAGATCACAACAGTACATTCATGTAGTCGACATTAACACGTCCCAACCATGCACCTATGCGAGCCAAAGTATCTACCATTGCAAGAGATGAAGAGCCTGCTCCTTAAATACCCTGTGCAACATATGCCGAGAGATCTGGGAACTCTTGGTCACACTTACCAAGCCTGGTGTGTCCAAAGATGGACAGAGACAATATTGCCGCCATTGGGAGAAGGGAGGGGGTATCCAAGCCGTGGACACCGTGAGGAAACGACGTGTGTAAGAGTGTGGGTAAGAGTGTGTGTTTTTCTCTCACCAGTTTCACTGCCCCAGTAATACCTCCTACTTATCAAAGGAGGTAGGCGGGGAGGTTGTAATAATGAGCAAGAGCTTACGGGCTAGGAGTAACAATGTCCCTTGGGGGAGGGAGGGGGGGGGTTAACTTTACCAAACTGTCCTGTCTCAACTTTGTGGTAGATTCCTCAACACTGAAAGCAGTAGAAGGACGATAATACCACATCAGGCAGTTTAGGACTAAGGTAACATGTTTTGAAGAACTGCATTGCTCAGGGATGAAGTCTTGTATAGAGCTTAGCCTTAGAGGATGCCCGTGGGGTGAGTCATACAGCTAGAGGTGGGCGAGCCAACAAATTAAGAGAGCTGAGCTAAGGGTTCATGCATCACAGCAACAAACTGCAAAGACACGCATAAACAAAACAAGAAAAAGCACAAAGATCTGCATTTCAGAGAAATGACTGCTGCGCCCACAATAAAAACATGTCTGCATTTTTCGGAGTAATTATGTTTTTTAACGTTTCCTTACCCGTGCAGTGGTTTCCATAGTTCATTAAGTGGCCCTGTTCTCTCCTACGCTGCTCGTAATGGATGGGTAAAAATCAAACCGCCCTGAGCGATCCTAGCAAGGGCTAAAATCTACAGAACTTTTAAATTGGATGTGCTGTGAACTCCGACGCCTTTTGAATTGCTGGACTGTAACCAGCACATCACAAGGCATGCCTCCCTCTGTGCCTCAGCCACACGCGCTGCAGCCAGAGTAGTGAGGAAAATAGTGAGCTGCAGAGTCTGGGACTCGCGGGTGGTGACGGGAAGCATCACGGTGCTCAGACAGGTGCCGAGTACACGATGCAGAGGGGAATAAGCGCCAGAGTGCTGTCTTATTCCGAAAATGGCTTAGCAGCGCTCTTTCTTGCGACTATGGACACCTTTAGCCGAGCAACACGGCACATGCACCTTTTAATTGTGCTAAATAAGAACACAGAGTAACAGATTTCTTATTTATTTTGAGAGTGAGTGTACCAGCACTTCTCAGAAACAAGCAGGTACTCTGGTACTGAGTGCCTGCACTTCTATTTTTCCATTTCAAGCACTGACCAAACTGAAATGCAAAGTTGCGCAAACCAAACTCCTCATTCTGTGCCTTAATGCTCGATTCACCCTGTCAAGCGCCTCAGCCCGGGGTAGAGTGGCGGTGCGGTCGCCACAGGTATGGCAAAGCCAGGGCTGGATATTGGAGAAGCTGTTGCTCACTATAATCTCCGGTGGGCCCAGTATGTTCAGAACCCCCTTTTAAAAATCCAGGCTACTCTTATTGGAAGAAGGAAGTAAGTTGGTGCCCTTAAATGAGAAATTCAATTTTGTTGATCTCCATTTGCATTTTTAGACCATTATGTTGCACGAAAAGGGATCCTTTCAGTACTTTATCGCAATGCTGGTGACAATGCCTTTTTTCTTCTGACACTCTGTTCTTCGCAATAAAGTGTCACTCATAGGGTCACACAAGGCATTGAAATGCCACTCGGAATTACACTGAAAACATAAAAGTCACATGAGCCAGCGAAAAACTTGGCAGCTGAGAGAGCGCCATGCTCTCGTAAAATTTGTAGGTGCATCATAATCACTGTTAGTCCGCATATATTCAGACATATATAAATGAGTGGATAGTAAAATGTAATTCAAATTGCATTATTGGAATGATTAAAGAGAGTAGTAGTGTTATTTTAATCATGCAAATGTAACAGTATTGAAATATGTTTAGCATAATGCGTAGATAGGTTAGGTCACGTGCAGTTGAGATGCAGTAATTAACGTGTATGATATTAAAGTGCATGCGTAGTTTATGCTTTGCATATGAAATATACGAGCCTATGCTTAAAGAAGTAATTAAGAATTGTGTGTTTAAATTGTGTAAGGCCTGACTGCATAAGCAAAGGGAAGGCCTGACTTGTTCTTATGTTAGCTTATTTTGTAGGCAGAGAAGGTTCTCTTGGAAAGGCTCTCCGGGTACAGTTGATAGATTCGTGCAGAGGGAAGGAAAGTCTGTTGAAATGTATCTTCTGTTGCAGGTGCAAGGACACATGCCTCGTTAGCAAAAGACTGGTTCTTTGTTTCAGGAGTCAGGGTGGTGGGAGGCATTGAGGCACAAGTTACTAACTTGTGTAACGATATATCTGTAAGAGACAGTAGTTAGTGACAGATTCCTTACCTTAGAATATCCCCAGGCGTCAGGCTGGATCCGGAAAGTTTTTTGCGTAGCAGTACCCTTGCGCGTCGGTAGGCGGCGTCGTGCGGCTCCGCGTCCGTCGTCGGCGTCGTGATCGCCGGGATGACGTCGCGGGCAGTACTTAGGCGCCGCCCCTGCGCGCTGACGTCAGTTCTGTACACGACTTTCCGCGCCAGGAACGCAGAGCCATGCAAGAAGCTGACATAGGTGTCTGAAAAATACTAGGGCCCTGAAAGGGATGTCCTTAACCCTAGAAATCAGTTCGCAGAACGGGGAGGATGGGTGGGGCGGTAAGGAATCTGTCACTAACTACTGTCTCTTACAGATATATCGTTACACAAGTTAGTAACTTGTGCATCTGAAAGAGACGTTAGTGACAGATTCCTTACCTTAGAATAGATACCCCAGCAATACCAACCCCGGTGGTGGGTCTGCGAACAAAGATCAGACAAGGAAGTCCTGGAGGACAGAACGGCCAAAGAAGCCGTCCCTCCGGACCTGACTGTCAAGGCAGTAATGCTTTGTAAACGTGTGCAGCGAGGCCCACGTAGCTGCCTGACAGATATCCTGCAGCGGAACACCGCGGCCCAAGGCCGTGGTAGCAGCCGTTGCCCTGGTGGAATGGGCACGCAGCCCAACAGGAGGTTCCTTTTAGCCAAAGAATAGCAGGTCTTGATGCACAAGGTAACCCAGCGGGAGATGGTCCTCTTGTGCACCGCCCGACCTTTTTGGCGCCCACGTAGCCAACAAAGAGCTGGTCATCCACCCGGAAGTGTTTTGTGCGGTCAATATAGAAAGAGAGCGCACGTTTTGGGTCCAGACGGTGGAGCCTCTCTTCCTCTCTGGAAGGATGCGGAGGCGGAAAGAAGGTGGGCAAAGTGATGGTCTGCCCAATGTGGAAAGCAGTAACCACCTTTGGCAAGAAGGACGGACGCGTCCGAATAACAACCTTGTCTGGATGAACAGACAGAAAGGGAGGTTTGCAAGATAGAGCCTGGAGCTCACTCACCCGCCGAGCGGAGGTGATGGCCACCAGAAAGGCTGTCTTCAGAGTCAGAAGACGAAGAGGACAGTTATGTAGAGGCTCAAAGGGAGCGCACATTAAAAAGGTAAGAACCAAGTTCAAGTCCCACTGAGGCATCACAAACGGAACAGGAGGGAAGAGGTGAGTAATGCCTTTTAAGAACCTGTTAACAACAGGGGACTTGAAAAGGGAGGGCTGATCAGGGAGCCTGAGGAAGGCCGAGATAGCACAAAGATAACCCTTGATGGTACCCAGGGCAGAACCCTGTTGGGCCAAAGAGAGAAGGAACAGAAGGACCTCAGAAAGAGGGGCAGAAAGGGGATTCACAGCCTTTGCTGTGCACCATGCCACAAATTTGTTCCACCTGCAGGCGTATACCACCTTAGTGGAGGGACGCCTGGCTGCCAGAATCACATCACAAACTTCGGGAGGCAAGTCGAAAGGAATCAACTGCCGCCGCTCAATCTCCACGCAAGCAGGTGTAGACTGGACAGGTTCGGGTGGAGGACCGTCCCCTGCTGCTGCGACAGAAGATCCTCCCGAAGAGGCAGACGGATCGGGGGATCTACGCTCATATTGAGTAGCTCGGGATACCAAACTCTTCGAGCCCAGTCCGGAGCCACAAGAATGACTTGGGCCCGGTCGTGCCGAATCTTCTTCAACACTCTGGGTAGAAGTGGTATAGGCGGAAAGGCGTACAATAGACCGCAACTCCACTCGTGACGAAAAGCGTCGCCGAGCGAGTGCCGCCTTGGAAATTCCAACGCGCAGAACTGATGACATTGCGCGTTCTCTTCGGTGGCGAATAGATCTAACCAAGGCTCTCCCCACTGTAGAAAGAGTCCTTGCGCCACTTCCGAGTGAAGACGCCATTCGTGATCCATCATGCACCTGCGGCTGAGTTCGTCCGCCCTGGCGTTCAGGGAACCTGCCAGGTGTTGAACCACCAGGAACATGCCCTGATGTTCCAGCCATGTCCAGAGGCGCAGAGCCTCCTGACAAAGGGTCCACGACCCCACCCCGCCTTGTTTGTTGCAGTACCACATGGCGGTGGTGTTGTCTGTGAACACCTGCACTACCTTCCCTTTGACAGAGGGAAGGAATGCCTTGAGTGCAAGTCGGATCGCCCGGAGCTCCAGAAGGTTGATATGGAGCCGGGACTCCGCCGGAGACCAGAGGCCTCTGATCTCCGCCTCTCCCATGTGACCGCCCCATCCCAGAAGGGACGCGTCCGTCACAACTGTGTGCTCTGGCTGGGGAAGGGAGAGGGATCTGCCCATGACCCATTGCCGGTTCGAGAGCCACCACTGCAACTGTTTTGCAGTCCCCTCCGAGATCTGGACGTGATCGGACAGGTCGCCCTGGTGCTGCGCCCACTGGAACTTCAGGTCCCACTGCAGAGCCCGCATATGCCATCTGGCATGAGTGACCAGCAGGATGCAGGAGGCCATGAGGCCCAGCAGCCTCAGGGTCATCCGTACCGAAACCCAGGATAAGGGCTGAAAGATCGGAATCATAGCCTGAATATCCCGGACTCGCCGTTCGGGAGGATAGGCCCGAAACTGCGTCGTGTCCAGAACTGCTCCGATGAAAAGGAGCTGTGGAGAAGGAATCAGATGCGACTTTGGCACATTGATGGAGAACCCCAGCGAGTGCAGGAGTTCGGCCGTAGTCTGGAGGTGGGAGACAACTGCCTGGGACGAGCCCGCCTTCAGCAGCCAGTCGTCGAGGTAGGGGAAGACTGAAACCCCTGCCCGGCGCAGATGAGCTGCGACCACCGCCATCACTTTCGTGAACACCCGAGGGGCACTGGTAAGGCCAAAGGGGAGCACGGTGAACTGAAAATGCTCGAGGCCTACCGTGAACCGAAGGTAACGCCGGTGGGCCGGCAGGACGAGGATGTGGAAATAGGCGTCCTGCAAGTCCAACGCTACCAACCAGTCTCCGGGGTCGAGGGCAGTCAAGACCTGAGCTAGGGTGAGCATCTTGAACTTCTCCTTCCGGAGGAAGCGATTGACGTTCCGGAGGTCCAAGATAGGACGCATGTCCTCCTTGTCCTTTTTGGGCACCAGAAAGTAGTGGGAGTAGCAACCACGCCCTACTTCTGGGGTCGGAACATGCTCGATGGCCCTCTTGGCCAAGAGGGCCGTGACTTCCTTCTGTAGAAGCACCAAGTGATCCCCTGACATGCGGTGGAATTGAGGTGGCATGGCTGGGGGGGTGGTCTCGAAGGGGAGGGAGTAGCCCCTTCGGACAATGTCCAAGACCCACTTGTCCGAGGTGATGGGACGCCAGTGGTGAAGGTGATGGCGGACTCTGCCCCCGACTGGCGTGCTGTGCACCTGAAAGGAGGGACTAGGAGGGCTTGGAGGCCGCGGACGGGTTGGAGGTGGTGGCCTGACCCGCACGCTGGTTGCCCGAACCGCCACGGCGGTATCCACGTCCTCGGCCACGCGAGGCGCTTGCTGCGCGGGCCGTTGGCCGGGCTGTGGACGTGACTGGGCGCCCCTTCCGTGGCCACGAAAGGGCGAAAAGCAGACGTTTGCGGAGGGCGCACAACAGCAAGGCCCAGGGACTTAGCAGTAGCCCGTGAGTCCTTGAAACGCTCCAGCGCATGGTCCGCCTTTGAACCAAAAAGACCGACTCCATCAAAGGGCATGTCCATGAGAGTATTCTGGACATCCCCTGAAAAACCAGTGGTTCTCAGCCAGGCGTGGCGACGCAGCGCCACCGTCGTTGCAAGCGATCTGCCCAGCGAGTCGGCGGTATCAAGGCCACAGCGGATGGTGTACTTAGCCGCATCACGCCCTTCCGCAATAGCGCGGGTAAGCAGTGTCTGGACCTCATCAGAACACTGCGGCAAAACATCAGCCACCGAATCCCACAGGGAGTGGGTGTATCGGCCCAAGAGGCAAGCGGTATTAACAGACCGCAAGCCAGCACTGGAGGAAGAGAAAGCCTTCTTCCCAAAGTGATCCAGGCGCTTGGATTCCCTATCCGGAGGGGCGGTAGGGAAGGCTGTTTGGGAGGCAGAGGCTTGGACAACCAAGCTCTCAGGGGTGGGGTGTTGGGAGAGAAACAGGGGGTCGCCCGGAGCCGGGCGATGGCGTCGGGCCACGTTCCTATCCACAGGAGCCCCTGTGGTGGGTTTGGACCAGGCACCCAAAAGAACGTCAGTGAGTGCATCGTTGAACGGCAGCACAGGCTCCGAAGAGGAGGCCGCCGGCTGAAGCACTTCAGTCAGGAGGTTAGTCCTGACGGCCACTGTAGGCAACTGGAGATTTAAGGCTCCAGCAGCTCTACGCAACACCGTTGCAAAATTAGCCCCCTCCTCCGTTGCCACGGGAGGAGACAGCATGCCAGAGTCGGGGGAGGTATCCAGCCCACTGGCATCCCCAAGTTCCTCAACCCAGTCCGGGTCAAACTCGCACTGTTGTGTGAGAGGGTCGTCAGACCCCTCCCAGCTCTCCTGGTCCTCCTCAGGTTGAAAAGATGGAGGAGGAGGGACATAAGGGACCCAAGGCCTCATCGGCGCCGGAACCGGCGTCGGGCGGCGCCGGTCCGGCTCCATGTCCGGACCCGGGAGAACCGGGGAACGACGCCGCCCGGAGCCCCGGACGGCGTCGGAAACGGCACCGGGGACATCGGCGTCGGCGGAGGCGTGGTTAGGTCAACCGGCGTCGATGGGGGTTGCGGCACCACCGGAACCGGGGTCGAGGCCGGGGCCGGAGCCGAGGCCGGGACGAAGGCTGGTGGGACAGGCGACGCCGGGACCGGAGTCGACGGCGACGCCGGAGCAACCCCATCTGGGCCCGCGGGGCCCGAAGGCGCACCGGAGGGACCTTGAGGCCCGAAGAGGCGGGCCATGGCCGACAGGAATTTCTGTACTTCGGCCGGAGTCGCCCCGAACCGGGAAGGACGGGTAATGCGGGGGCAACTCGACAGGCACGTCCGGGGCCGCGGGGACGGTGCCGACAGGGACCTCAGCCGAGTCGCGCGACCGGCGAGCGAAGTCTTAGAGCGATGACGCCGCTTAGACTTCTTGTGCTTCGACTTACCGGAGGAGCGCGAAGACTTGGATTCCGACGAACGGCGGGGACTCCGCGTCCGGCCCCTCGACCTCTCCCGGGACCGGGGCTTGCTGCGGCGCGGAGCCGACTGCCGGACTTCAAGGAGCTTTCGAGACCGCTCTCGCAAAGCCTTCGGATGAAGTTTCCGGCAGTCAGGGCACGACTTCGTGTCGTGGCCTCGGCCGAGGCAGAAGAGACACTCGAGGTGGGGGTCCGTGATGGACATCATACGACCACATTCCTCGCAGGGCTTAAAGCCGGGCATCCCTACGACACCTTAGGAGTCGTGAAGACTCGTTGAAGAGAACAGTGAAAAATTTCACAAAAAGATAGTCAAAAAGTGACTAGGGCACTGCTCTTCCCGGATCTGCGCTTACTGGCGCGGAAAAGAAGAACTGACGTCAGCGCGCAGGGGCGGCGCCTAAGTACTGCCCGCGACGTCATCCCGGCGATCACGACGCCGACGACGGACGCGGAGCCGCACGACGCCGCCTACCGACGCGCAAGGGTACTGCTACGCAAAAAACTTTCCGGATCCAGCCTGACGCCTGGGGATATTCTAAGGTAAGGAATCTGTCACTAACGTGTCTCTTTCAGATATGGGAGTACACTGGAATGTAGGGATGATACTTTCAGCGGAGAAGGTGCCTGGGCCTCAAGGTCATCGTAACCGTCCTGGATGAAGTAAGAGTTTCGATGGAAAAGTACCAGAAGGAAGACCTGGCCGAAGAGGCGTGAGAAGGGCGTGTTCAATTGTGTGTGCATTTTGTATTAGGGACAGTGCTCCGAGGGTGGAGGAGGAGAAGAGGTAGAGGAGACTCTAGGAAGGAGCATCTTAGAACGAGCTTGAAATGCTATGCGAGTGCACTTCTTAGGGAATCTTCACAGCTGACACCTTTTCTTTACTCTTGCCTGGGAAGTTCGTTAAGTAGGTATGCCACCTTAGTGATAGGGTAGGGACAGCTAATGGTTTTATGCTTATTTAGGTAAATGAAGAATAATAGAGATCGGAGCAGTTATCGCTTGTCTAATACTTCTGGAGCGAACGATTCTTCTTATCCTGAGTCGGATGAGACTCCTGCGTAGGATGCTATTTGTATTAGTGCCCATCTATTTCTTTAACCTCGTGTTGAGGTGTTTGCACGTGCAGTTATTCTTGGCTGTAATAAACCCACAAAATTGAATACGGAGTCAGTGGTCTTTTAAGGTAACTGGATTCTAAATTGTCGCATGATTGAAAAGGATATTCTTCCCTTCACACTATTCAGCAGGTAAAAAGATCCTGGCGACCTGAAGATTCTTAGAGGTGATAAGATAAGAATCAGCTTTATCACAGCTATGGGAACAGAATGAAAAAGATGCATTCAGAAACCGAGTGCTAAAGTAGCTTTGCAAAACAGTTACCACACAAGGTAGGAGACAAAGTTAGTCTAGGGAAGAGCACTGTCGGCTGTATTGCCCCTCAACCTCATTAGTACTAAAACTGGAATAGTTGAATTTCCAAAGTGAATTGCATTAAAAATAAAAAAATAAAAAGGCCCCGCGCCCGAGTAAACCAACACTACTGCTTTTAAGAGCGATTAAATTACCGCTGCAACAAGCGTTCTGTTTTGTATGCGCCTCTAAACTGTAAAACGTAAATTGGCAAACATCACAGGTGCGCCAGACTCGCTAACTTCCAAAACTATTTCGTTTTACAACTTTAAGTGAACATAGGGCGTCGCCCACTGCAACCATGCGTCAGCGCAAAAAAAAAAACGTGCCCTGCATCACCACTTCCTAAGGCACGGTTATTTATTGAGGAAACTACTCCCTCCTCCGCTTCATAGGATCCCCTAAAGTCAACCCAGAGGGCCCGAGACAAAAGGCAGTGCAGTGAAGCTGCAAGAGGCGCTGGAGGTCCATGGACGGACGAGTGCTCCAACAAAGCTTCCAAACTGCCGCTAATGCATGTGGGCAGCCCTCTCAAGCTAATGCCTCTTGTTTGAGGAGGAATAAACATCGGCCATTCACCGTCTGTGGAATCAGTAGGTCAACGGCATGCTCCTTTCCTACCCGAATTACATTGAATATTTGGAGTTCAGGTTTTTTTAAACGGCATTGCAAAGGCTCCTGCGCTCCGAGGTGGCTCGGTATTTTTTTTTATTTTTGGGGGGAGTTTTATATAGAGCGAACTCAACCCGAAGGTATGCGAGCGCTTTACAGGAGCACCAGTTGCGTTACAGAAGGAAAACATTAATTTTGTTAGGCACGGGGAGATTAAGTGATTTGCCCAGAATCACAGGGTGTTGTGCGTCCCTGCAGAGACTCGAACCCGGTGCTAGCGGTTAGGCCACATGACTGCGCAGTAGAATCACCAAGTGTTCCTTCGTCATTGTTAAGTTGCAAAATAATGGACAGCGCTCCATCAGTGCACCAGAACACCATTTTGAATAAAAGTTCAACAACCTCTCTAACGTTAAGGCAACACAAGGGCACCAAAATGCCAACTGGTTCAGTGAAGAGTTTTTGGCGCAACTGCTGACTGGGGCTGTGCTTTGCCCCACAGAGAAAGCTCAGAAGGCATAGCGCTACTTCAGAAAACTATGCACTACGCCAAAGAGAATCCGAATCTAAACTAGAGCAAGTGTCAAAATGAAGCAATCAAATGCGTGTTGTCATTTATGCATCTGCAACATGAAACTTATGTTTGGGAAGGGAATTTTTTATTTTTATGGAGGTTTCTTCATTGTTGATCATCCACAACGCATAGAAAATCCATCTACTCACTCTCAGTAGTGGTTAATATACTTGTGTGGCATTTGTATAGCGTGATCCTAGATTAATGATTTATGATTTATGATGCCATCACGAACACCACCCCCTGCATATCTTGCAGACAAGCTCCCAATCTCTGGCGATTTTTTTGGCACTCCTATAGCCTGGACACCAAACTAAGATGTGTAAAAAAAAAAAAAAAATGACAGCCTTCGCTTTCCAGCTATGCATAGAGAATCTGAAACATTCATGTATCCACCAGGACCGCCCAAATGCCGCTCCAATTGAGTAAAGAGTATACGACTTCTCTTTAAACAGCATTAACTACATCGCAGTGCATTAACTGACCACACCCCAGCTTCCTCATCTCCTGATTACTCGTGAACGTTATGCTAATCTGGGTATGTATAGCACGCCGCTGCCTTTTGGCTAGGTTCATTCTATAGAAATAGCATATACACAAACATGTAGTTGGGTTCTGGGGAAAAGTTACTGCACAGATATGTAGTTTTTTTATGAATGTGAGCCTTTAGTTCTTTTTTAAATGGAGTAGGGTTGGGGAGGTCCTGGTGGAGACAGATGTTTCACATCCTTGGTGCGTAGCTGGAGAAAGTCAGTTGCCTTTTATTTTTTCAAATTAATCTCAAGTGAGGTCGTAGCTAAAGGCCGTTTAGACTTGTTGCACCTTAGAGGTCACCACATCAACCAGACCGAACTACCCCACAGGACAATGGTTACTCCTCTGCAGCTCCAAGGTGAACTATTCAAGACCTACACCATGGTTGTTGAGGAACGGTCAGCAGCTTCAATAAGTAACCATTGAGCTGATTGGAATAATACAGTATAGTGGTTGATCACGTCCGTTATATGCCATGAAGGCTATACAATTGATGCCCTACTCTGCATATAATAAATCCGTCTCTATAGCGTCCATTCCTATAGCTTGTTGTGTTTGCTCCTGGATGGAACACCATTGAATACTGGGATTGCTACTAGTGCCCATTCCTATGGGTTGCTCGCTGCCACCTAGGAATGGACTCATGTTGGTGGTATAATCCTCTGGTACCATGGGCTGCCCTATTGCTCTTTTCTGTGGAATCCCCAGACTTTTACCAAGGTGGGTTGTGTAACAGCCACACCTACGGATGGACCGAAGCCTTCATTTGGGAGTGGGGTTCTCAGGCACATGCAATGGCAGATCATATATTTTGATTGCTCCAAGCAAGATTCACAATGGACCATCAGACTATAATTTACTGAGAAGTTGAGAATGCCCATTCCTATGGACTACTCACACCAGCCTAAGGGTTTATGGGTAGATGTCAAGAGAGTCACTTTGTAGGATAGGACATTAAGCAACACACCAAACTGCTATCCCCACCTTATTGGCTGTACTCTAGAGCATACAATATAACGGATCTAACTTTCCTCTTCAAGGTTAGAGCCTAAAACCTTTAGCAGTTCTGAAGGTTCTACTCAGTGTGGTACCGTTTGGTACACTTCTCAGAAGAGTAAGCTCCTGCATGCTTGACAGCGTTCATTATCACCCAATGTAAATGTACAATTACAGGCATTTAGGCATGGTCATGAGTCTTTAAAAGTGTAGGATAGAAGTTGGTGCTACTTGAATAATGGAGAAAGTAAACATTTGTTCAGTCATCTAGGGGAGAAGTGTTAAAATGTTCACGGCAAAAGCGTTAAAAATGCACAAGTACCAATACATGTGACTGCCACTTAATCACCAAGTCAAACAGCAAAACTCACAAATGCAGCGGGTCACAGGCAATTGCACGAAATTAAGGAATTTATCTGCAGAGGCTAGATGGATTTAATACTGAAATATGATTTTGTTAATAGCAACCGTCTCCATGTTCCTGCCTGAAATGTGTATGATGGAAAAATGTCAAATGGGATTGACATATGGATAACTGCTACCCCACCCACATGGCAAAATTAATTTCAAACAGTATTATTGTGCTGCAATTGCATTTATACACCGCTTCATACCCCCAGACTAGGTGTTGAAGCACAAGAGTTGACTGGAAGCATGCTACATACACCACAGGATGTGCTTGGTCAGAAAAATGATGATACAGTATGGACAACTGCAGTGTGGGAAGTATGCCATGTGAATAACCAAAGCAGCACTCTTACCTCATCTGGTGTCACGGTGTGTAGGCATGTAATGCCAAGAAAAGGAGTGAGAATGTACCAGAGTAATAGAGTAGCCCATGGCTTGTTCTAGAGACAGGCAGTCGTCGCTCATACCCTTCACAACTCCATTGGAGCAACAGGGGAGTGGACTCTACCACTGCTGTCTACACATAGTACATGCCTAGACGTTCCGTGCTCAATCTGAGCTGGTGTGTGTTGGTGGGGCCCACCGGCACTACATTTGTGGACTGGCACTTATTTTTTCACATCAGATACTTACCGACAGCAGGAGAAGGAGAAAGAGTGTAAGCGATAATTGGCAAACAGTTAAAGGGAGAAAGCAGGAACCAGGAGGAGTTAGTTAATAGGAGACAAAGTCTGGTAGTGGATTAAGGAGGCCTTAGGTAAACTGAAAGCTACATAGCTTTGGCATTTTGTGCGCTGACTTAATAGCACCATCCGCAGGCTTCTGCCCAGAGCTTTGGGCACGGACTCATTTGTTTACAAATTAAGCACCATTAACATTCTATATTAGACAGCTAATTTCACGGTTTGCCTAAGAATGCAATCTAGACCCGTGACTGTTTATGTTCTAAATGTATCCCAGTTGGACATGTAAAGAGTAGGCTCCAGTCATATTTAGTTGGAAGGGGTGGGGGTGAAAGGTAGATGTTGGTCGTGACAGTACACACTACAGACCAACAAAGCACTGGTATGTAGCGGTTGTATGACTTTACAATGCATTCCGTTGTAACGCATGCCTTTACCACGCATGCGTTACAACGCGAATGCCATCACCACGCATATCCTTTACCACGAAAATGCCTTTTACACGCATACTTTTACAACGATTTTCGTTGTTAAAGTATGCATGTTAATGGCATTTTCATGTTAAAGGATATCACCCTAAAAATGTACCCTTTAAATTTACCCCTGCGTGACACCACCCACTCATTCCCCCTTACCTCTCCTCTCCTTGATCTTCCGAGGTGACGTTGCACGTCGTTAAGAGGAAGCGTCCTTCCGTTTCCTCTAACGACGCAGATTGCCTCCACATCTTTTTCTTTAACCTCGGAAACAGGTGCGTTTAAAATTTTATTTTGGGGGGGGGATCCCCCCCAAGCCCCCTCCTTTTTTTCTTTTAACTTTAGCACACATGCCTTTACTACGTATCTCGTAGTAAAGGTATGCGTGGTAAAGGCTATTCGTTGTAACCACGCATGCGTTGTAATGCATGCATGGTTATGGTTATGCGTGGAAACGGCCGCGTTGTAGTGGCCGTTTCCCGTATGCAGCTAGTTTCATTGATTCGGCTCACTCTGCAGTGATGTGACTGGGGGAAATTTCCAATCCGCTCTAATTTCAATCCACATCACCAAACCTGTAGGAAGAAAAAAAAAAAAGTGCATGTCATGAGTGATGTAATATGTGACGTCATCAGCAGTGCATTGCGGGGGCGCGAGCTATAGTTAGCTGAACTAACTATAACGGGGGAATTTCACGGGTTTTGTACGAGTGCAATGTCCAACTAACTATAACTTTCCCTAAAACCTATGGTTTTTTCAGTGAATTTCAAAGGTTTTTCAAATGCTAGTTTGTAACTATGCCTACAGAAGTAGGACATGTGAAGAAGAAAAAATGCACAGAAAGAAGCAAAAGAAATGTAGAAAGAAACAGAAGTCCACAAAGACGAAGAAAAATGCAGGAAGAAGCAAGACGTGCAGAAAGAACCAACAGAGGCGCAGAAAGAGGCCTTGTTGCAAAATCATCCTGTGCCCACACCTTTTCCAGATGGGTACTGGTGGTAACTGACTAACCAAGCCTAGAGCCAGTGCTATGGTAAAAGACACTTAGAATACAGTTAAAACACCTACATACACTAGGGAACACTATGCGTTGGGGTACCCCTGTGATTAGCATGACCTACTCTGTAACTCCCTAGTAGATAATAGGGCAGGGGGATTAAAACTACCTCTTAAAACGCACCATGGGGCGCGTTTGCACACTGGTGTAGGGAGGGGGGGGCCTGAGGTTACATGTGTGCAAACACGCCTGTGGCGCGTTTTAAGTTGAGAATTAATTCCTCTTCAATCCTGAGGGTCCCTGGGGCCAACTAGCCCACCAGGTACCTCCAGTATGCGCCAGGGAGCTGCCTTGCAGAGAGGTGGTCAGAGGCCACGCCCCTTTTTACACCACTCTGCAACGCAGCTCTGTGGCGCTTACTGAGGTACCTGGTGGGCTAGTTGGCCCCAAGGGACCCTCCGGATTGAAGAGGTGAATTCCCCAACTAAAACGCGCCACAGGGCGTGTTTGCACACGTCACTCAGGCCCCGCCCCTCCTTCACCACTGTGCAAATGCGCCCCGTGGTGCGTTTTAAGTTGGGTGATTAAGTCTCCTTGAATCCTGAGGGTCCCTGGGGTCCAACTAGCCCACCAGGTACCTCCAGTAAGCGCCACAGAGCTGCATTGCAGAGAGGTGTAAAAAGGGGCATGGCCTCTGAACACCTCTGCAACGCAGCTCCTGGCGCATACTGGAGATTCCTGGAGGGCTAGTTGGCCCTAGGACCCCAGTGATTCAAGGGGAATTAGTTCCCCATCTTACAACGCGCCAGGGCGCGTTTGCAGAGTGCTGCAGGGAGGGCGGGGCCTCTGGCTCGATGCCGGTCTTTTTAAAAAAAAAAAAAAAAATTTTAAGAAGGTGGGCTGTGTGGCCCCCTTTACCTATTTTTGGGCCCTGGGACCCCATCCCCCAGGGCCTGACCCCTATTTGGTTACAATTTTAAAAAAAACTGAAGGGGAGCCATGTGGCCCCCCTCCTGAGGCCATTTTCGGCTCCGGGACCCCATCCCCCGGGGCATGGCCATTATTTTTTTCAATAAAAAATAATTGGAGGGGCTGTGTGCCCCCCTCCTCAGGCCATTTATGGCCCCGGGGACCCCATCCCCCGGGGCCGGCCTTTGCGTATTTTTTTTTTTTTAATTATGGGGGAGGGGGCCGCGTGGCCCCTCTCCCGGGCCACTCATGGCCCCGGGGACCCCATCCCCCAGGGCCTGGCCTCTCATTGGGGACCGTGGGGGGGTCCCCAATCCCCCCATGGTCCCGCCGGCTCCCCGCGTCCTGCGGGAGCCGGCATTGCTTTTCCACATGGGGAGCTGCTGACATGCAGCTCCCCGTGTGGAAAAGCAATCTGCTTGCTTCATTGAAGCGAGAGCAGGTTTCCTGCTCTCGCTTCAATGAGCAAAGCAGAGTTTGCAATGACAGGGCGGGAGCCGCGAGGCTCCCGCCCTGTCATTGCAAACAGCAGTGTCCCGGGGGTGGGCACCCCGGGACACTACATGAGCCGGCCCTGGGGGGGTGGCGGTCCCCAGGGCCATCAAGGGCTCCAGGAGGGGGGCCGCGCGGCCCTCCTCCCAACATCTGCACAGCCCCGGGGAGGTGGTCCCCAGGGCTCGGGGGTCCGTAACGGACCCCCAAATTTACATTTTAAATGCCCCGGGGAGGTGGCGGTCCCCGGGGCGTGTGGGAGGGCTCGAGCCCCCCCCCCCACTATTATAAATAATGAAAGCCCCGGGGGTGGCGGTCCCCGGGGCTTTGGGGGGGCCTTAGAGGCCCCCCAAACTTTAAAAAAAACACGCCCCGGGGGTGGCGGTCCCCGGGGCTGCGTGCCCCCCGCAGCTCATCATTCAAGCCCCGGGGAGGTGGCGGTCCCCGAATTAGTGTAGGGGGGATTGGGGGCCCCACCCCACACTTTTTCACTGCCCCCGGGACTTGGCCCACCCGGGGGCTAATTAGTAACAAAGCGCGGGAGCCCGCGCTTCGTTTTTTTTTTTTGTTTTGCGGCCGGATCCGCGGATCCGGCGCGCATTTTGCCGTTTAAAAAAAAAATGTTTTGGGCCCTGGGGGTCCTTGTGGGACCCCCCCTAAGCAGGCCTAGGGGGTCAGGGTGTTTCTACCCTGCCCACTTTCCTTTCGCGTTTGTTTTACTCTTTTCTTGTGACTCGGTTCTACCGAGTCACAAGATGGCTGCCAACACTTCCTGGTTTGGAGTGTTGACAGCCAATTAGCATGCAGCTCGTGGTCAGGAGGGTGCGCGGATCCACCGCGGCCATAAATATCGAAACTTTTATTATTGCATTTCTCCGCAACTACTGAACGGATTTACACCATTTAAAAAAAAAAAAAAGTCGCTTTCTGAACCAAGCGCTACGTTTTTGCCAAATTTGGTGTAATTCCGTTCAGCAGTTCGGGCTGTAGCCGTGTCTAAAATTTCCTATGGGAATTAACATGGAGAAAACACGTTTTGGGACCCCCCTTTTTTCTCGGCCCCCGCTTGATGAATCACCTTGAAACTTTCAAGACAGGAGCTGAGCGCGGCACTAGTTTTGAAAATTTCGCGATGATTCGTCAAACGACGCCGAAGTTATTGGGAATAGAATGTTACGAATTTCCTATGGATAATAGGTCCGAACTATAACTATCTACTGGCGACCGCCAGTAGAATATATATATATATATATCTCCCAGTTTTCTGTTTTTAATCAGTCTTTATGCAGATGGATAGTAATGCTTCTGCAAATCTGTTAATAAAAACGTATATATACAAATACTGGGTCTTAGTGGGTCTTGGCGCTACCAACGACAGACAGTGCAATTGCTGTGCCTTATGTGAGAACAGGTAATTAAAATAAAGTAATACACTAGCAATGCTAAAAGGCTTGGCTTATAACTGTGCCTTTTCAGTCACTGGAGGTTTTAGTCCCTCAACTCATTATGTGCGTACTGTACTTGTCATTCATGCATCCATTAATCCTCCCACTGACAGATTCATATTTAGCCCCATTCATAATGAAACACACACAACATGCAGAAGAAGGATAAATTAAAAGGAATAAAAGTGGAAAAAAGGAACTGTCGCCACCTAAACATATAATAATTGCATTAAGTATGCAGTACCTTATGTGGCTAATAGAGGTCCCTTTGTGAGGAAGGATTAATAAGTGGGAAGGACTGACCTGATGCAGTGACCCGGGTGTGATGGGGGACATCATGTGAAGCAGGGGGAAGTGTGGCCAGTGACGTAGGAAGGAACAAAGCAATAAGAAGCGGGGGTGCTAAAGTTAAAATGTAAATGCAGAGGCACCAGCCAATGGGAGGAGCGTGCTGGGAGGACAACACAGCAGTTAAAGGGACAGTACTGTTGTGAAAGCACGGCATGGAGCGCTTACAAAAAGAAACACTTGTATGTTTTCCAATGTGAATATGGCGAGCTGCACATAAAGAAAGGTGTGCGCTCGCCATCGTTTAAGTGAAAGCGCGGCATGGGGCGCGTCCAAAGACTGTTTTTAAATTGTAAAACCCAAAAAAAAAAAAAAAAAGGTGCTGCCACTATATTTTAAGATAAAGTGCGACATCCACAGCAGCTGTAGACAAGGAGGGGGAGCGAGCGTTAGCAAATATAAAGAGCAGCTGTTCATAATTACGAGGAGAATAATGAGGAGAGGGGGTGAGGAGAGGGGGCAAGCATGGGCGCAAGCGAGTTCCTGAGCCTAAAAAAGCCTAAATGAAAAGAGTGCTCAGACAGTAATAAACATGATGAGCAACACCACATGTAAGCGCCGTAGTACTCATGGGAGGTTACAAAAAAAAAAAAAAAAGACTAGTGACCATATTAACCAATGAAAAGCAGCTGTTAACAAAGCGCAGTAAACGGAGCCAATTAGAAAGATGGGTGTTGCTTAATGCCCATATCCTGAATACAGCATGACTCGAAGAGACAGCGCAAGCACTGCCTAGGAGAGACCCAAAAATGGACATTGAAACGGGTCCCCATCAGGCCCTAGTTTATCATTCTTACCTTTACTGGTAAAAACACTGATCACGTTCTCAACAACGTACGTAAAAAATATTAAGGTAGTCCATGTCCAATATTTAGTTCCAGTTTATATTTCAAATGTTTTACTTAATCTTGCATTCTTCAAGAGTGTTAGCTATTTCCAGGATTTTGTTTGCATTTTTTTCTGTGTAGCATATTACTCTAGTATAGCGCTTTATCTTGAACATCTAATGATCATTGACAAAGCCAATGGTCCTGGCTTGTTTTAGGTTGTCAGCTGCATTATATATCTCAACGCAATAACAAAGCTCAAAGAGGCACCAAAATATCAGGTGGGTGGCACACTATGTGAATCACAGATGCCCTTAATCACATACCACTTTTAGAGAAGGTTGAAACATACATTACAAAATCAATGGGGAACTTGTTGGGAAATTCAGGTTTGTGAATGCCAAATCAGAACCTAGTGTTCAGATTGATTAGTGGAACATAAGATTGTGTGTATTTGACGAAAAACCCTAACTCTTGCAGTGCATTTGGGCTATTTTTCCCCCCTCACTTTCCAGATAAGCACCACCTGGCACTGTTGACGCCATTCGAAATTAGTGCCTTTAAGCTATGAACTCTTATGATTTACAGTAACTTGTTTTAGCAGTTGAAATCAGCAGGCAAAAAAACAGCTGCAAAAAAGCAAATATTTGGCCTGGCCTCCTTAGAGAAGTCGAATCACTACATCCACACCGTTCTGTACAGCACTCTGGTTTACCAGGTCCATGTGAGTGTTAAGCTGCTCAGCCAGTCCAGATTTTTGCTTTGTATTCTGGGACTTCCAGTACTGGTTATCTCATTTTAAAATCACAACTAAAGGTTCCAGAACGTACAACAAAAACCCAGACTGAATGAGCAAACACATTGTTGGAGAGGGAATCGCATTTAAACTTTTAATGACACGAGAAACCAATGACACTTCGGAGTGAAA
This sequence comes from Calotriton arnoldi, assembly GCA_963921515.1. Taxonomy (NCBI): domain Eukaryota; kingdom Metazoa; phylum Chordata; class Amphibia; order Caudata; family Salamandridae; genus Calotriton; species Calotriton arnoldi. The sequence goes on along the minus strand of CAWUFW010000350.1, from coordinate 3,956,691 downwards.
AATAATAAACTTGTCATTTTTTCTTGACAGTGTAATTGGTACAAGACTAGAGAATTTTTAGTTACTGCATCATAAAAGCATTCAGAACAAAATGTAGCCCAAGATGATATTCGTGTAAATAATAAAGATTGAATTACTAATTGACAAAGTACTACATTTCATTAACACGTACTAGGAAATGTGTGAAATGGTGAGCTCTCACATTATGGAGATTACCTCTAATCGTTCTTTATCAAATAGGTGTGTGTATAAGTACTAAGTAGTAATCAAATATTATAATTTAATCTGATGGTGAATTTTACTAAAATTGTGTAAATAAAGTGTGCACCGAAATAACAAAAAGTAGGTGTTACACGTTCCTAATTAACGATGCATCTCGTGAAACTTTCAGAGAATGTATTTCACATATGCACTAATGTTATACACCTAAAACTCTAGTCTTAATATATTTTGAAATATATTTACACGTTGGTACATTTGAAAAGTAGTAGTGTACCATACTGGCGTATGATGTCCTTACTAAATGATTTAAAGTGCATCAGTTAATCTAGAATTAGAACGTCTTTATATGGCCTATGAATGTATGCTTAATAATCATAAACATGGTTATAGTGGCTTAAATTAATGTGGGCCTGACTGCATATGTGAAGTTTCTGGAATTGCTGAATCTACTACTGAGAGAATTCCTCAATATATCCAATAATTTCAAACCGTGTTTTCTTTCCTGAGTTCATGTATTATACAAGATATTTTGCTACTTTTTGTTACAGTGAGGACTATCTACCCGGGAAACTGTCCTCTTGAACTCGCTCATGTGCTCTTGCTAAAGGAGCATTATTCCGGCATTTCACATATTGATTGCTTAAGGACTGCACAATTGTCCCACCTATTACATATTGTGTCTTCTTCATGTTGCCCGACACTCAACCTATATGAAAGGACCAATGAAAACAGTTTTCTGATCCGATGAGGTGATTCCAGGAGGTGTCAACCTGGAAATGTAAGAATATAGTATTGCCCGACTTAACGGTGGGCTCTCTGCGCGTTTTCTAGCCGGATTCTGATGGATAGGCTGCTGCTTATTTTCAGTGTTCTGCTTAATCGTGTGGTGGAGACTTTGCGGAACTTTCTTGGAAAACTTTTCTTGCCTGATGCGGACTCACCTGGCTTACTTTCCAAATTGACGCATACGCCATATGCGCCTAGTGGTCTCTTCCTTTTTGGGAGACTGCTTGAACTGGCATGTTCATGTCCTTTCCTGAATTCTTGGGCTTTGGCATATTAGAATTTGACTAATTTTGTCTTCTAGCCAGATAACTAATGCATTTGCCTTCCTTTAAGATTTTATACACCAGACTAAACATTACCATATTGACTCAGCTATCATGACTTATTTTCTTCAAGTTCAATGTGCATTCTCTATTTTGGTTTACTAATTATCAGGAGAGATCATATTAGAGAGATCTCAAAGCTATACAAAATATTAGTATTTGATGCTCCAACTGAGCTCTTGGTATGCAGGATTTTGGCTCGCCGACATTTGAGATTTGGGCTTGCAGCGATAATCCTATACCTTTATAACATTGTTCCGAGGGTAATTTATATGAATCAGATGTCTAGTTTGTAGTCCAGTTATCCAATTCCTGGTCTTCACTGGATGACTGTTGGAAACCTTATATATGACCCCTCTCGGCACTAAACAAGGTTCATCGGAGGACCAAGAGTGGTACAATAGTGATTAAAGACAAATAAAAAAAATATATGGGCCCAGTTGTGCTACAGCAGCATGGACCTGGGAAACTTGTGTTCGGGGATTCTATTCAGTTGTTTCATAATAAAGAGTGCATCTTTTATTTACGGCACACATTGCATTTAAATGACACTTATCACCGCTGTGGGTTGTGCGAGGTTCTGCTGTATTCTAGTGAAAAACACCACAGCTAAAATATGGTTTTAGATGGGATGCTCCTAGAAGAGTCAAAAAATCCTTCACGTTGTCTGCCATATTCACCATCAGAATGGGGCAGAAAGGGGGGGGGGGTGTTTAGCGAATTTTGGGGGGCTGCTTTCATGGTTTTACCGGTAGGACTCCACTTTGTAACAGCAGCTGGGCAGAGAAGCTGCTTTAAGTTAACATGTGATCTCTTTATGAAGTAAATGGTCAAGTGATTTACTGTGTGGGCTTTTATCATCATCAGAACTAACTTTAAAACCGAGAACATGCCATTCACCCGAAGTGTCCTGCCAAGAGCAGTTTGTAACAAAACTACAGGGTACATGGCCAAAGCATTGCTTCCTCAAATAATGGGGAGAGGTTGTGGCCTAACAGGCTAGGGCAGTCTATCTCAAATCTGGGGAAGCAGGTTAGAGTTTCAGCAATGACGCTCAACATCCTGTGATTCTGGGCAAATCAAGTAATCTCCCCGTGCCTAACAAAAATTAATGTGTCCATGAGTAAGTAACTGGTGCTCATGTCAAGTGCTCTGATACCTTCAGGTCAAGTTTGCGCTATATAAAACGAGAAAAAAGAAAACAAGCTACACAAGGCAGGTGTGGGGGGGGAGGGGGGAGGGGAAGGAGCAAGGGCGCAGCAACACAAGGGAAAGTGGGTGAGGGTTGACCGGGGCAAGAAAACAGGTGGGAGGATGGAACTGGAGACGCATCCACTCATTGAGCGCATGAATTTTTTATTTTTTTAAAGTACTTGCGTGACCCTGCAGCCGAAGCTGTACAAGGTCCATGTTCTACGGCAGAGAACACTAAAGCACTGGAAGGAAGCAGGAGGCTCTGGCCAATCAGAAGCAAGGCAATGCGAGTGACTGGAAGCCAACCAATGGTTATGAATGGACTCTAAGCCAGTTTTAAGCTTTTTTTTTGTTGAGGTTTCGCCTGAACAGCGCACATGCACGGTCAGCGACATCTAATAAAAAAAAAATGAATACGAATTCTTACGAATGTTTAAATAGCTACAGATTTCTTCATGAGCAAGTACTACAACATTAATAATTTCAAGCAATTATTGTGTAGTATATTGCCACTTAGCAAACTAAAACACCCACAAACTGTTTAAGTGTGGAAATATATCTTAAACTTATTTTTTCAGTAACTAAAAATTAAAATATGCATAAATACCTGTAACCTAAAAACAATATGGGTAAATGCAGACGGTTTTATGGAGTTTTCTAAATGTCCAAAAGCCCTTTTAGATAACTGCTTATGTTATTGCCCGATTTATCCCAAAAATTTTTAAAGACATACTTTTAAAACTACCATTGCTATCTTGGTTACAGAATATTAATTGCGATTTAATAAAATTTAATTACTTATAATCGTGCGTTTCAGTCTTGCAATTTCACCTTGGCAGCATCCAGCGCTCCGCTGCTAAACAAGCGCTGCCCCTGCAGTACAAGGTTTCTCGCTGGCCTCCTCCCATCCCCGAGTTCGTCTGCATGAAGCTACTTCATTGTAGATATCACCTATTCAGTGCATATGATGGGCCTCAGCGAGAACAGCACCCTACCGAGAAAACCCCATTTTACATGTCTGAAAGCATCCGCTTCCACGACAATATGTATATTTAATGCCACTGCATAACAGGCTGAATTATATGCTGCGCAGTGCCAGTTCAGATAGGCCATGCTCTTAAGGTATTACCGCAGATTCCCTTTCAGCCGTGCATTATTATTATGCCATCACGTTGAAGAGACCCCTTGAATATCTAACTTCCCACTACAGGGGATGCAAAGACGCGCTCCTGCAATGCAATTCAGATCAGACGGACGGTGAAATTCAGGAGATTGCTTGACGTAGCGTTTGTAGCTCTGTTGGTATGACGGAGAGAGGTCAAACGGATCTTTGTTTAAACTACCACCCGACTACACGTTTAATTATTTATATTATTTCAAAGGATTTAACTCCTTACTAGAAGGAAAAACGCGCCAGCACTTACACAATTATTTGAGATTCATACATTTTTTTATACAGCGCCTAATACCGCACTTCTGCAGTTTTCGGCCCTTTAAATGACGGGTGCTACTAATACTAACTTTAGTGCTACCGAGTTTAGCGACCTCAGAATCAGTCTTGCCGGACTCAAACCGATGGCCTACAGTTCGCTGCACTTCCATCCTGCCACCTTGGAAACAGATGTGTGCAAGGCCAGCTGGTCTATGCACTAGAGTGGGTCAATACAAGTTTGCTCCATACAGCTATTTGGTATGAATAAAGTACGAGGAATGGAGCATATGACGCGTACTGCCAGAACAGCCATCTCGGTAACACTGGCAAGGACATTTAGTGCATGCGGACTTGCTTTAACTTGGAGGCTATTCCTCCCCCCCCCACCACACAAAGCACCACAAAATTGTCATTTTCACTCTTTGCAATGTAGTGCTGGAAAACCGAACGCCTCAACTTCATGGAAGAATCCGCCCTAACGGCCCCATACTACCACCCAGTTCCAAGCTCTCCTGCGTGGCTTATTGCTTCACAGATTTGAGAGACTTCACTTCAGATATATATGCTTTATAAGCATTGGCAAAGCTAATTGTTTGCCTTGCATTTTGAGTTCTTGCAGCAGTGTTTTTTAAAAGAAATAATTGTGCACTGGAAAAACGAACAAAGCTGCATTCTGTAGCTAATGCGCAAATGCCAAGGAATTCAATGTGTGATGATTCAGAACTTGAGGTTTAAAATCGTACCTCGTACTGCGACTGCAAGCATTGCACAGGAGACAGAATTTTTTTTTAAACAAACTTTATTGGGCATTTAGAGGACATGTCACATTGTACAATCAGCATACATTCCACTGAGCTAATAACCAGATATTTTCTCTTGGCGCATCTATACATGTCAGTTTTGCTACGCTAACGCCCAATCGCTTACATTCTGCTCCTGGCAGCTTCAGTATTCGGTATTTGCTAAGCACGTGTCAAGAAATAATAGTAAAAACTGCAACCCTCCTTCCTCCCACCCCCCAAAACTACCCCCCCACCCCCAAACCCCGCCCTCCTCCCCCCAGGCCAGTGGCGTAAGGAAACTTGAGGGGGGGGGCCCCCTGCAAGGTACGTGGAGGGGCCCCCTCCGGGCTCAATCAGGAGCTCCTGGGCCGGAGCACTGTGCCGAGGGGGCCCCCTGGAGCTTTTATTATTAATCACCCACATCCTTCTCCGCGCCACCCTCCATCGACGGCTATCTAGCCCTCTCGGTCTCCATGTTTCTGTTACGGCTTCCGTTGGGGGTATACTTCCCTTCCGCCTCTCACTTCCGCTCATGGTGCGTCCAGCCGCTGAGTGACCATCCACCCGTGACTATTCCCGCTGCTCTTCTTCCAAGATATCATTAAGCAGCTTTAATTGCATTGTTAAAAAGTTTCCCAGTCCCTCGCTGCTTCCAACGCCTTCTCACTCCCAGTATGCCTAGCAGTTTGTAAGCGAATCGTACCTTCACAACCCGCCCATTTCATAAATGCTCTGCGCCACCTGCCTATATTAGGTCCTCCCCTTGCTTTCCAGTGGGTTGTAATATCTCTTTGCCAATACTAAACCCAGGTCTTGGAACTTGCTGGTGACTTTGTTCTTCGAGGTATGTGGAAATCTGTGTAGAAGACAGTAACCTGCCTTTCAGGCCACTTCTTTCTCAGTGAGTTCCGCTAGTGTTTCCGTCACTTCCCTCCAGTAATCTCCTATTGCTGGGCAACTCCAGAACATGTGTAAGAACTCCGCCCCCGCCTCTCCACAACGGGGGCACGCTGCCGTGTCCATGTTGAAGTACTTATTAATGCGCCCTGGTGTAAGGTACGCTCTATGAAAGACATAAAAATTAACCAATTGGAATCGGGCGTTTCTAGTGACCTTACTGACTTTGTTACCTCCCCTCATGCCTTATCCCAAGTCCTCTTCCCATTTCTGTTGTAGTTCAGTGAGTGGGAGGAGGGTCGCACGACTCAGCCCTCTATATAGACAGGTAACCGCCTTAAACGTCCCCGCCGCTGTTACCACATATTGGCAGCATTCATCTAATCCAGGTTCAGTTAAGCCAGCCCCCCAGTGCTTACGTATTTGAGCAGTTAAAGCCGCATGCAGTAGGAAATCGCCCCCGGTATCCAGTTTTGCTCGCTGAAGTCATCAAATGGTAATAACATGCCGTCTTGATATAATTGCCCTATAGTGAGTACTCCAGCTTCTTCCCAAGCTCCCAGTCTCCTCCAATACGCCTTGTGGGGCAGCATCATACAATACATCAACGGTATCTCCGGCGCGTAAGGGCGTCCCACTTTAGCTCAGACCTCCTGGTCCAACATTTGCGGACCACATGCGCTTCCGCGGACAGTTCTCTCTCCCACAGGTAATCTCAACACTATCCTAGATAGAAGTTCTAGAGTAGGGCAACCATCCCCCTGCTGCGCTGTTCCCAGATTCTGGCTGGCCACCCATTTCGTTAGCCATTGCAGTTGAGCTGCAATGTAATAGTATTCGAAATCTGGTACTGCCATTCCCCCTTAGGCCTCATCAAGGTCGTCAGCGCTACTCTTCGCCTGCCCGCTCCCCTCAAAAATTCCATCATTGTCCGGAGCGGTTTAAACCTGTCCGCTGGGATCCATATTGGTAGTACTCCGAAAACAAAGGAGTCTCGTGAGTGTCACCATCTTTAACAAAGACGTCCTGCCTGCCAACAAGGGAAGGGTGCCCCAAAATTCGAAGTTGGCTTTCGTTCTCCGTATAATCTTTCCCACATTTCCCTCTAATAGATCCACCCTATCGTGGTAGATTTGTACCCCTAGGTACCGAATGCATCTTCCTTCCTATTTGATCCCCTCTATCGTCCGGGGTTTCTCCCGTCCCTGCTTAGTAGGGAACAAGCTAGACTTTCTCCAATTCACTTTGAGGCCAGACACCCTTTCCAGCGCTAGCAGCAGTCCTTTAGCCCCCTCTAGTTCTGCTTCTGTGTGTCTTAGAAACAGAATTAAATCATCTGCATATAAAGCTATATAATGAATACAACCCTCCACTTCCAACCCACGGAACCAGCGTCCAGTTCTGGCTTTAGCGGCCAGTGGCTCCATAGCCATTGCGAATGATCGAGGCGACAGCAGGCACCCCTGTCATGTTCCCCTCTCTACCCTGTATGCGTCTGAGATGATCTTCCCTGTTCGAACCCGGGCCATAGAGTCCCTATATAATAGGGTTGTCCATGCTCCGAATTCCTGGCCTAATCCAAACGCCTGCATCACTCTGAATAAATACTGCCATTCGAGGCTATCGAACGCTTTTTCGATGTCTATCGTCAAAATAGTCGCTTCATCTTTGCAATAGGAGTCAGCTCCCAGCACCCATAATAATCTCCTCACATTCGTGGCCATATTACGTGTCGGTATAAACCCAGCCTGGTCCCGATGTATGAGAGTTGTCATATGCGGTAAGAGTCGTGTGGCCAGTATCCTACTCAAGATCTTATAACCAAGATTAAGCATTGACAAAGTTCCATAAGCGGTCTGGTCGTGCGCCTCCTTTCCTGGCTTCAACAACGGGACGATCAAGGCCTTTCTAGTGGTCCCAGGCAGCTTCCCCTTTTGTTTTGCTTGGTTATATAGTGCTACCAGTCGGGGACCCAACATCTAAATATGTAGCATAGAATTCTATGGGAAATCCATTGGTGCCTGGCGTTTTATTTCTGGCCATGGCCTTAACAGCACCCCGAACTTCACGAAGCTCTCTCTCTCCCCTCCTCCCCCACCCCCCCCCCCAGGCTTCTGCCTGTTCCTCACAAATTGACTGCAAGTCAACGCCTTCTAGGTATTAGTCAAGGTCTGCAGCTGTAGGGAAGGCATTACTCTTAAACAGTACTGTATAGTAGTCGCGGAACTGCTGATTAATATCCTGCTGGCGATAACTGGTCCCCCCCTGGTCATCTCCGCTCTAGAATAACTGATCCCCTCTTGGCCGGATTGGCCAGCCAGGCCAATAGAGCCCCTGGCTTCTCTCTCCGCATGTGCCCTGGTCATATAGTTCTTGTAGTCAAAACAGCGCAGCCTCTATGTGTCCTGCCACCTCCTCTCTTGCTTCTATGATTTCCCTCTGCTTTTCCTCGATCCCAGGCCTGTCACGTTCGACCTGCCTCAACCGTTGCTCTGCATTTATTGTATCCCGCAGAAGGGTCGCCCTCACTCCTACTGCCTCAGAAATACATCGACCCCTAAGCACCACCCTGAACGCCTCCCACTCTATTGCAATATTGGAGGCTGTACCTGCATTCTCCGCAAAGTATTGCTCTGTGGCTGAGCAGATCTCAGCCTGGAACACCCGGTCCTCCAGTGTCTCAGGTTTAAGGCGCCATGTGGGGATATTTGTCCTAATCCTGGCCCAGCTGAGTCCGGCCAGCAATGGATTGTGATCCGACACCGTACGGGCCAGGTATTCGCTATGCTGCACATGCCCATGAACATCGGGAGAGCATACAACCGCGTCGTGCCGAACATGCAAGTCATGCATAGGGGAGAAGAACGAATAGTCCTGTTCCCGGGGTGTTGCGCCCTCCAAGAGTCTTTCAATCCCCATTGCCGCTGCCAGTCCTGCCTGGCCCTCGCTATTCTGTGAGCAGGTGAGTATTGGAGAGGGGGGTGGGACCTATCAAGACCTACATCCTCAACACTATTAGTCTCCCCCCCAAGAGAACAGAGCCCGTCAAAACATGCAACAGCGATCTAGAGAGGTCCATCATGAATGAAGCCTGTTCCGTATTTGGGGCATAAATACTCCCAATCGTTCTATCCCTTCCATCCAGTTTACCCATTACCATCACATACCTCCCATTCGGATCCACAAATTCCCAGGTGCACTAAAAGGGGGATCCCCGCTCTCACCCAGATCAATACTCCCCTAGCAAACGCAGAGAAATTAGTGTAAAATAATTGCCCCACCACCTACGTTTCAAAGCAGCCCCCTCTTTCGCGTTAATATGAGTTTCCTGCAATAATGCAATTTGCACACCTCTTTGTATCAGAAATGCGTGTATCCTAAGTCCCTTTGTCATAGAGTGCATCCCTCGCACATTCCAGGAGATGCACTTATAATCTACGTTGGATCCCATTGAGCAACTGTTGTACTAGTCCTAATAAAGTGTTTGCCCCAGACACGCCTGGTCCCCAATAAACAACCCCAAAATAACTGAAGCCAACTCCCTTTCCCCAGGACCGGTAGAAGTGACCCCCCCATTCCAAACTCTAACTATATTGGATATGTGGGTGTAGTGGCTGTCGCCCAGCCCCGGAAACCCCTCGGCCTGGATCCCCCCCCGCCCACTGCAAGAATAGTTAGCCCCCTCTCAGCTCCCCAGTTGTGCGTCTCTAAAAATGCCTGTTGCTGCCTTCCTATATTGCATGAAATGTGTCCCACAAAAGGATATAGGTCGCCAAAATTTGCAGCCCCACAGTCCCGGGTCTTCCAGATCAGCCCAATTTGTCCGCGGTATGGGGTGTCACCACCGGCATCTGTTTCCGATTCTTCTGCCGCACTCTGTGTTGGAGAACTCTCTGATCTACCAAAGTCGGTCGCTCCTCGTTGACCTCGGACTGGACTCTGGTTAGCTGAGCTCTACCACCGCCTTTAGGACCTTGCTCCTTTCAACCTGAGCTTCTGTCGGGGTCGGTGCTCTCGACTGCACCCGGCTCATTCCACCATCTCCTGCAGCCGACCTCGGCGAGCTGCCTCCGGACCTCCTTCCTGGAATAGTTTCTAGCCAGTCCCAGGCTGCTTGCGGCGTCAGGAAGAACTGCACCCCCTTAGGTCCAACAACTCGCAGCTTGGTGGGGAACAGCATTGCATATGGGAGCTGCATACGTCGTAGCTTCTTTTTCACTGCCAGGAATGTGGATCTTTGTCTCTGCACTTCCCTGGTGAAGTCCAGGGAACACCATCACCCTGCTATTTCCAATTTGCAGGTCCTTCACTTGTCGAGCCTGCTTGAGTATATGGTCGGTCTCGAAAATGGAGCAGGCGAGCAATGATTGGTCTCGGTGGCACTCCTGGTCTGGGGAGTCTGGCCGGCACCCCAAGCACATCATGCCAGCAAAACTCCTCACCCATTCATTCAGTTGCTGGAGCCCGTATCACTACGGATTCCGGGCAATTAGAGGTGTCGAACTAACCATGTGGGATTTCCCAGGAAACTTTTCCATCTCTTGTGGTGAGCCCAGCAGCAAATAACAGGAAAAAAACAAACCATCAGGGCAAGGGAAAAGTAGAACAATGTTAGTACGGAGTCTGACAAGTAGTTTGCAATGGACTAAGCTTAGCACCTTTTTAGATCTCCAATTCAACTCCCCTAACAATAGGCTGATGGCCCCTGAACATAGCCTGGAATTTATTTTCGAGTGTTATGCTACAAGGTCTCCTGGACTTGCCCAGGGAGAGTCAGGAGAACTTGTAAAATTGGCCTCCCAAAAAATTGTACAAATGCTAATGTTGGGGGATTATATTTTACCTGCTAAACCTTTACACCTTCATGAGATACCAGGGGAGGGGAGATGCTTGAAGGGAGTGCTGCTTTGACGAGGGTGGGTGGCTTTGGCAAGGGTTGGTGGCGCCTCGGTGATGGCAGGATTCGGGGCAAACAGCTACAGGGGCACCTCAAACAGGTGAAAGTGGTACCGACTTTATACCTACCACCTGTTCCTACATGGTTGTATTAGTTAATGTGAAACTCACACTATGTACGTCGGTGGTGAATAAACAAAAAAGGGGGGCAAAAATAGAAAGGGCACTGCTAAGCACATGTGTTAAGACTAGAACCCTCACTCACCCAAGGGTGACATGCTTCATCATTGGGTCCCCTCTTCATACTGTGACCTCACGGTGCTAGTGTGTGCTACAACTCTCACAAGAGGAGCGGGGGTTAAATAAAGGGAACGTCCATAGCCCTTTTCACTTAGCTTGGTTTTTAGCTCCATCCATTGGGGGAATCAGAATAAAAGTTGTTTTGCACACCAAGAGATAGTTTTAATTAACTTTTTTGATTTGTTGCACTCAACCCCTCCCTCCCCATAAAATAATGAATGTCTGCAGAATTAGGGACAACCCCCGCTCCTCTCATGAGAGAGTTGTAGCCCACACTGGTACCGTGAGGTCCCAGTGTGAAGAGGGGACCCAATGATGAAGCATGTCACCCTTGGGTGAGTGAGGGCTCTCGTCTTTACACAGAAGTGCTTTGCAGTGCCCTTTCTATTTTTGCCCCCACCCCCTTTTTTGTTTATTCACCACCCACGTACATAGCGTGGGTTTCAAGATAGTGGAGTAGTACGGTTTCATTGGGTGGTCCATACTCCAGTTAGGCCCCTCTAGGGTGTGAGTTTGTATTAGTTAATGTCCCAGTACTGGCACCAAGGGACTGTCAAGACTACAGAGCAGTTAAACAAGTTTACCCATCGGCGTAGTTGCAATGTTAGTTTTACCTCCAGCTCATTTAACAATATAATGGTTCTCAGAGCTAGGTGGGTGGGTTATCGCTTATAATGCTTTGCAGGCAATTGTGTTATTGTTAATTTAAATCGACCAAGGGTAGTGGATGGCCTGATTCACCAGACAAATATGGGCTTGATTAAGTCAAAGGTGACATTAGATCGTCTTTTTTGTGACCTCTTTCTGTCGCAGGGGGTTATTTATGACCAGGACACCCTTATCTTCTTTAAAAAAAAAAAAAAAATTGTCTTCTATGCACATTTGTGGTGCTATTCTTGTATATCAAGGCGGCCCTTCGTATGCGTAAAAACTGGACTCATTTCGATTGTCTACACTTTGAAGAAAATTGAACTGAAATGGTTGCCGAGATATGTACATACATATTTATTATCAGTGTTTTAGAAGAGAATTTTACTTTTATTTCAAATTTGTTTAGTGATTATATTTTGCCTCTTTTATGGATTTGTATACCATTTTGAAGAATGATTTGAAGTCAGAGGTGATTAAATTTCTACCACAATTTTTCCTTTTAGAACCATCTGAATCTAGCCACAGGTGGCCATACTGTTAAGACAGGCCCTACTAACAGCACAAGGCGTAGAATTTAGTTGTTGAACCGTCTTGAGGCCTTTTCAAATTTGACAGTTAGATTGACCCATGGAGCCCGCACCAAGCAAGGCAGAGTGGAGTGTTCTCTCTCCGTTAGCTCGATCTTTTGGATCAACGTGGGCTTCTACGCAAAGCTACCAATGTAATGACCATCCCTTCAACAAATCTGGGAGGGGATGACGTGAATTCGGTTGCCAATCTCTTGCCAAACATGCAATGTTAAAATCCTCAGTTGGAATATAGCAGCTATTAACGCCATGTTGGGATCCCAGGAATGATTGGATTACATTAAGTATTTGGACGTTGTCTTGCTGCTGGAAAATTGGGCTGAAGATGCATTTTGCGATGGGTTTGTGAGCTATACGCAGTATGCCCTTCCATCTTTCTCTAGGCATGCTAGAGCTGGACTTCTAGCTTAGTTTTAAGGTAACCTTCGATTGTGGGGGGGGGGGGGGCGCTAGAGGGCACACGGCAAGATGGCTGCACATTAGTGCAGCTCTGCTGGCCGATCCATAATCCGATCAAATTCCTGCCAGAATAAGGTGGATCGAGAGCGCCTAAAGGGACGCATTGACAATATATGTGGCCCCAGACGGCTGTGAGGTACTTGCTGGTACAGACAGACCCGGAATCTGCAGTATTCACGCGGTGAATCTGGCAAGCCTTAGCAAACATGGCAGCCATGGGCAGCTGAAATGCACTGGGCCTGATCTGCTGAGAAGCTACGAGCATATCCGAACTGACGCACACACGCTGGCAGCGACATACCGGCTGTGAGGTATGAGGGAGAACTGGGCTCGATCAGCTGCCTGTTGCTGTATGCTGCTGCGGAGGCCTGTCAGAAACGAGGCGGCGGGTCCCTGCGAAATAGCAAAGCGGGCTGATCTGCCTCCCGAAGCCTGCGGCGCTGCGGACCAGTTCGGCGCGGAGCGGGACGGAGCAGCACTGTGCCTGGGAGAGCGCGGTGAGTCAATCCGGCAGCCGCGCTGTAGCCCAGGAGGGCTGGGACTGCTGTGCGACCTCGGCTGGTTGCGGAGGCCTAGGCCCCGCCTACACCGGTGTCTGACTGCAAGATAGGCCTCAATAATTAACTTCAGGAAAGGGAAGAAAACACGAGGAGAGTGCAAAACATGGCAAAAAACAAAACTGAGGGCATCAGGACATATTATATAGCCAGCACTCTAGAGGCGGCGATTAAGAGGAGGGCTCCTTTTCCCAAAACAAAAATAAAAGTGTAAAGCAAGCAAAAGGGAAAAAAATAATAAACAAGCATTGGCATAGCTAATATGTCTCGCCTTTGGGACCTTATAAGTGTTTACTTATCCAGCACAATACCCTTGGTGCAACAACATCAAGTTTTGCATGGCTAAACAGGCTAAGGTCCCAAAGGCGAGACCTATTGGCTATGCCAAAGCTTGTTTAAATTAGTTTTAGCCACACTGCATAGCATCCACGCTGCTTGACAGCACGGCTGCAAGACATTACCAAAGCCAATAGCTCTTATAGGTGAGAACTATTGGCTTTGCCAATGCTCGTTATTTTGGGCAGACTGTTTCATGATCGAGCTGGCACAATGTAACTTGCTTACAATCACACCAACCGCCAGTGAGGAGGCTAGATCACCAAACTGGATCAGGGGGGGGGAGAAGAGAAGAGAAGAGAAGAGAAGAGAAGAGAAGAGAGTCTTTAGATTTACAAATTCCGCACCATGGATGTGGGAAGATCACCCCCTCCTTCCACATTCAAACAACCCCTCCTGCAACAGAAGTAGAGGGGGCAATGATCACTGGTAATTATAAATCAAGAGGCACTCTGAGTGTCCAAATTTAGTGTGATGGTGCCTGCACTGCAATATTTAGCATGGGCAATTAGAAACAAAAAGGAAGCCTTATATGGGAGAGGAGGATTAACTCTCAACTTAAGAGATATCATAGTACAGGGACTAATTGTTAAGTCACTAAAAGCAGATAATGAGGCTATTAAGTCAAAAAGTGAGGGGATTTGCAGACCAAACTACTAACATGAGGGTCTATTCCGCTCTTTGCCTGCTCATGACTGCTCTAGCTGTTCCCAGCGCCTCTTTGTGGCAGCTCTCTGGTCTGCTCCTGGCTGCACCTCCTTTTCATAGAGGTTTTCTATATATTCATATTGCTGCCTCTTCATTGATCTCTTGCCCACTTTGTACCCATTTCCTGCAGCTTTCTGCCTGTCCTGCAATTTTTCAGCCTGTTCAAAGTTGCTCTATGCCTTTCAGTCTGCTGCCTGTTCATGCTGTTTGAGTATTGCTGCTCTATGGCTTTCAAAGCTATACCTATTCATAGATGATCTGGCTGTGCACGTCTGCACTCTGCTTATTCATAGCTGCTCTCTACCTGATCATGGCCAATGTATGCCTGCCGCTCTCTAAGTAATCACGGCTCGCTGCTTGCACATGGTGCTCTATGCCTGCCCGCTCTCTGTGTAATAAGGCTGCTACTTGCACAGGGAGCTCTATGCCTGCCTTCTCTCTACTTGTTCGAAGTTGTGCTATGCCTGTTCATGGATGGTCTTTGGTCATAGCTGCTCTCTGCTTGTCCAGAGTGGTTTTCAATCTGCTCACAGATTTTCTGAACTTGTTCATGGCTATTCCCTGCCTATAATTGCTCGCTGCCTCTTCCCAGCTGCTCTTTGAAATTAAAATTTGCCAGCTCATGTACTCGCTATATGCCCTCAGTTCTGTTTTATTATTTTTTTGCATCTTCAGTCTGCATGTTCATGTCTAATCCCTACATTATGAAACCTAGTTCTACTTATCAGTCACCTCCCTAGTGAATCAATAAGAATTGGTGTCAAAGCAAAGCCAATCATGGTACGTTTTTTTTTTTTTTTAGCAGACTATGGATGCTCACCCTCTGTCTTATCGATCAGGTCCCGGTTTGCATGATGACAGCCATAGTATACGGTAGCTTGCTGATGGAGGACTCACCCTTAAGCACAAGTCCATCATCCGCCTATCTGACATCCAGAGAGCACCACATCCTCTCAGAACGACGGAATGCCTCCTTGGTTCCTCGTGTGAAAAAAGATCTTTCATTACAAAAAAATGTTAAACAGAACAAAAGACTTTACCCAAGGGATGTGTACCTCCGCTTTGCACCTGTCTGATAGGGGCTGTTGTACCACACTTTGCCCGTGGCAGATCTCACAGGGCTCGACGAAGGAGCAAGGGGACCCAACAGAGAAAGCTTTGATGGCGTTCATCTGAATTCTCCAGAGCTTCTTTGCTAAACACAGACGGGGAGGGCGAGCCCTCGCAGAGCTCTTTGTTACAGGTAATCCAACTATCCAGGTCCAAGTGAGTGCGACCTCAGATACGCAACTGCAGCAGGGCTTTTATGAGCAAGACAAAGGAATTAATGTATCACTGCTGCTCTGTCGGGATCTTGGCTGCGACATACACACTTACTTTAAAAGTTTTTTTTAGGGCAAATAGAATGCTGTTCAAAAGCACCTGGACACTGTTCTTAACTTCTAATAAAACAAGGAAAGCCTCCGATTCTGGTTACAAACTTAACAAGCGCGCGCGCCTCGCGCAAGTAGGAGGGGCGGGGGGGGGTGTAATAACTGTATTTCTAAATGTTGCCGTGTATGACCTACATCTTGCTCACAAAACGCTTTCTTGACCTTTCACAAGATTGTCTCCTACGTGACCCTGTGTTGGTGCCCTGGGCCGGTTTCTACTGCACCCACGCATTTATCTCTGGAACTTGTATAGGCAACAGAACAGGTCTGTCCCTGCCAGCGGCCTAACACCTGGCCAGGTCACGAAACCCTCCTCAGCTGCAAGGCATGAAAGCTGCCCCCAAACAGGAATATGTCCAGCGCACTCCTGAACTCCTGCATTCCTCGGAGTTTCCTTTGGCCCAACACCTGAAAATCTGCTCCACACACCTGAATTCCTGCATACCAACTGACTTTCTGTCATCCTCCTACACCCGAGGGAGTGTCTACATCCTATAAAAAATGCTGCATGCCAAGGACATTTTGAACAGTCTCCTGACACCTACGCAATCCGTGGGTCTCGGACACTCTTCCATCTCTAGAGATTCTTTTGTTGTACTAAATAAATCTTTTGTTTCCTTGCTTCCAGAAGTGTGGTCTCCCTTTCTTTGGAATGACATTTGGCGCACCAACGTGGAACCCGTCAGACTCGGTGGCCCAGGCTTGACGACCCGGAGAGGAGGGAAATATCGGTAACTTAGGAGCGCACCTACGGAAAAGCAGATTCAAGTCCCCGTAGCCAATGTCGCCAGTATCTCCTTCCCTCAACGGTGTCCTCTACAACAGTAGCCCGGTCCTGACTGGGGATCCCTTCTTTGGTCCACCTGATTTGTTTTCGAAAAGAAGAGACCCCGCTGGAAACAGGACACATCAGTATTCTGTTAAGGTCGTCTTGAGCGACATGTTTTTTCTATTCTGAACGTCATATTGAGCATGCCTTTGACTATTCTGGTTTTGGATTAATTATTCGGTCTTTGCAAACACCGAAGAGCAGGTAATGTGTTCTCAATTTTGAACAAAACTGCAGTCATAAGAGAATATCCTTGTTGATACCCATATCTTAGACATGCCTGTCTCTAACAGATTAAGGAAATTATGTTGCTGTTTTTATGGCCAAGATACTCTCGAAGACAGTCAGCCGGCTCCTCCGGAAGGGACCCCTAATAAGGAAATGTACATAAAGTATGGTAATTCCGGCATTATTCACACAAAATCGTGGGCGGGAATACACAAAATCAAATATAGAATTACAATGGCCAAAGTTTGGGTCATTTGAAATTCCACAGATAACGTACCTAGAAGAACAACTTCACCGGCGGAAGGTTAGAGCAAGTATGTTTGATTCTTTCAGCCTTTGGAAGAAAGAAATACATGAGAGAATTAGGAAGGCCCAGGCTAAAGAAAATAACCAGAAAAAGAGAACACCCCAATCAGACATAGCAGCCCTTAAAGGGAAGGAAATAGAGCAGAATAAAGAGAGACATGACAGAGAATTTAGGTTAAATGTAACAGGTCAATATCCGGTACTACCAACTAAACAAGATGAAGAGGATACACTATTGTATTCAAGACCTCCTGCTTATCAACCACAATTGTTAATGCAACCGCCACAGCCTCCACCTGTCATTCCTAATGTACTCCCAAACCCGCAACATCAACCTGTTCAGCCATCTGAAGCAACTGCCCCGGTTAGCGAATCAGATTCCGTGCCTCTTACCGCTAACGAACCAGAGGTGAGATTAAAAATAAAAAAAACAAAGAAGCGAGCCCCGTCTGCTGCAGATTCAGACTCCGAGTCAGAATCCCTGGTACTAGGTCATGAATCAGATACTAGTGAATATAGACAAAACCATCCCCCACGATTAAGAAGCCACGACAGGAAAAGAATAAATCTCAGAGCCCAGCAGCTAATATACAAAGGTGCCACCCCAGCAGATATACACAGTGCAACCAATGAGCAGATCCAAGTAGCAGGAAAGAACTATCTACTAGAGAGGATGGCTTATCACCTAATGGCTAAAAATGATGATACATATGTAGATACACCTACAGCATTTCGCAAACTCTATCGTTTGGTAGAAAGTGGTGGGTCAACAAAAGATGAAAGAGATACTTTATTGACAATGATTAAAACAGCTTTACATAAAGAAAGTCTTTCCAATGAGGTAGAACCTATTGAAAGGATACAGCAAATGCCTGTTAAAGAAGCAGCACCCGTTTTTGTCCCACCTCGGGGCGATGGGTCTAATGTTACTAACCCTAATGACCCCAATGCGTGTTCTAGATGGCTGTTTAATTTTGTATACACCCCCTGGACCAAAGCAGAAATGTTGCAACTGCGGAAGGACATCCCTGATATCCGAAAGAATCCCACAGGATTCTATGAAAGCGTCCAACAGGTTCTGAGTTCATATACGCTGACTAACAGACATAATACAGTTTTTTGGACTTATACTTCCAGCCGAACTGTGGAAACCCCTACGGTTTACAGATGACCAGGCAGCCCTTGGGGATACATGGGAAGAATTAGCACTCAGATACAAATAGGAAACCAGGCGAAAAGCCACACGACCATATTTTAAAATTGCCCCAAAGATTGTTGACAAAATTGAAAACAATGGCACCTGAGAGGAAAATAGACTGGACATTACTTGCTGCCTGTAAACAGAACCAGGATGAGTCAGTCTCTGACTATTTCACAAGGCTGGGAAAAGCATACGCTGACTTCAGTGGTCAGGATGTGACCACTGAAACTGGCAGACATCTCTTAATTCAAACTTTTGTAAAGGGTCTGTTACCTTCAGTAGGGAACAGACTAACATCTAGTGAAAGTAGTTGGCCAGCGGCCACTCCGGCCACTATTCTGACTATGGCTCAATATTACGAGACACAGAATAAAACAGCGGAGGATGAGAAAGAGAACAAAAAGAAGAAATTAAAAGAACAAGTGTTGCTTAGTCAAATAGATACGCGTCGCACAAACAGCCATATGCCCAGACCAACGGTCTCATACCCCGAACCTAGACCATATACCTCAGATACCCCACGCCAACTACCCAGACTAGGCCCCCAACCTACTGACATCTGCGCTTATTGTAAAAAACCAGGACACTGGAAAGGTGATTGTAGGATTCTAGCAGCCAACATCGCTCGGGGAAAACTCAACCCAGAACACATAATACCCAGACACGAGCTACACCACTTTACAGGGAGAATAGATTTGATAGAGGCCCAAGACAGCAGGAACTTCAAGCTACCCTTCAGGACTATACCGTGGATGATCCTGGAAATGTCATCCCTGTATTGGGCAGCATAGGACAGTCTAGGATGGGGGAAGGAACCAGTGGAAGTACCTGTAGATCAACAGGGACCATATGTTACAGCATCAGTTGCAGGGTCAGCGGGACCTTTTCTAAGACACAGGAGCATCCCGTAGCACTCTAACCACACCACTGATTCCGAGGGCTCCTCCATCCGGCAAACTCATTACATCGACTGGATTCGATGGTCAGCCCTCTGTCAATTCCTTGTCCTACCCAACACCATTCTCAATGCAAGGTGAACAAATTTCAGCTACCTTTTTACTGTCTTCCCAATGCCCAGAGAACTTACTAGGCCTAGATCTGTTAAAACACTATAGAGCTACCATTCGGTGTTCACCGAATAACGTTCGGTTAATACTGTACGATAACAATGCTCCTTCTGCTCCTACCCAGCTTTTACAGTTATCACACATACAAGATGATTTGGCGACTATTTCCCCCTGTCTATGGGCGACCTCAGACACGGATGTTGGATCCATCCAAATGCCTCCAGTGCATATCACCGTAAAACCAGGAGCAACTCTGCCAAGGATCCCACAGTATAAAATATCTAAAGAGGGAGAGGTCGCCCTTCAAACCATTGTTCAGGACCTCATACTCGCTGGTGTAGTGGAACAGGTATCAGGAAATATCTGTAACAGTCCTATTCTCCCAGTTCTTAAACGTTCCCCTACAGGACAAAAGATATATAGATTTGTGATCGATCTGCGAGCTATTAACAAAATAGTGCAGCCTCAATTTCCTGTAGTTTCTGACATTACCACCATTCTCACCATGATCCCACCAACAGCTAGAGTATTCACAGTTATAGACCTTAAAAATGCATATTTCTCTATTCCTATACACAAGGATTCCCGTTTTCTCTTTGGATTTACATTATTGAATGTCTCATATAGATTCTGTAGAGCACCTCAAGGCTACACTGAAAGTCCCAGCATCTATGGCCAGGCTTTAAAAACACAACTGGATCAGATCCAGCTTCCACAAGGAGTAGTATTAATTCAATACGTTGATCGACATTCTTTTAGCAGCAGACACAACACAACTTGCCCGCAAAGCATCCATGATCACACTCCAGTTTCTTGCTACTAAGGGACACAAGGTCTCTAAAGACAAACTACAGTATTGTAAACAACAAGTGACCTACTTGGGTCACTTGTTGTCTGAGGAGGGACGCACTCTTACACCAGATAGGATTCAAACTATTCTGAATTTTCCAACTCCTGTCACCCAACGAGATGTCAGAGCACTCATAGGACTGACTTCCTTTTGTAGACAATGGGTCCCTAATTTCTCCCTCATCATTAAACCATTTCTTTCTCTAGTCACCAGAGATGTATCTGACCCCGTCCCTGGACCACCTAACACACAGAAGCATTCACGACACTACGCCAGGCCCTGTGCTCTGCTCCCGTACTAGGTAGTCCTGACTATCACAAACAATTTTTTCTTTTTGTACACGAGCGATCTGGATGCAGCCTCTCGCTCCTCTGTCAGACACATGGCACACACAAGCGACCATGTGCGTACTTTTCTGCAGTCCTGGACCCTGTTGCTTCTGCTTTGCCCACCTGTCTACGCGCTGTAGCGGCCACTGCAGTGGCGGTGCGACAGACGGAGGGCATTGTTTTGGGATCCCCCTTGACGGTTTTTGTCCCACACTCAGTGGACATATTGCTCAACAAAACCAAGACACAACATCTCACCAGTGCCCGACTACATGGATATGAACTCACCCTTCTTAACCCACATATCACAATACAACGTTGTACCACCCTCAACCCAGCCACACTCTTACCCTTACCAACTACTGATCCCCTCACACAACCAGCCCACCATGACTGTGTATTCCATACTGAAGCTGAAACAAAAAGTCGGGTGGATCTGAAAGATACAGCTTTTCCAGAGGCAGAAGGCCACTTATGGGTGGATGGGTCATGTCTAAAAATACCGGACGGTACTACTTCCGCTGCCTATACAGTCACTACAGCCCTTACAGTGATAGAAACAGCTAGAATTCTCCAGAAATCAGCCCAGGCAGCAGAAATAACAGCCCTTACACGAGCATGCATCCTTAGTACCAATATGTCAGTCAATATATATACCGACAGTCAATATGCCTTTGGCGTGGTACATAATTTTGCACTACTATGGAAAGAACGAGGTTTCCTTACTTCACATGGCACCCCTATTCAGCATGGCGACCTTATCAATGCCCTTTTGGAAGCAATCACTTTACCAACCAAACTGGCAGTAATCAAATGTGCAGCTCACAAAGGGTGACAGATGAAGTAGGGCAAGGGAATGCCTTAGCAGATAAGATAGCAAGACAAACAGCATTGGGGGAAGTACCAGCTAGAGTATACGTCCTAAAGTCACAAGCTGAGAAATGGCATGACGCTAGACAGCAGATAATTGACATACAGCGTTCAGCCACTCCTGAAGAAAAGGCCCAGTGGGAAACAGAGGGAACAATGGATGAAGAGGGGTGCTGGAGGTCCCAAGATATGCTAAAATGGAAATTACCACAGGCTTACGTAATCCCCTTGCTCACTATGACTCACTTACCTGCACATATTGGTTCCCAGGCCATGTGTACCATGCTCAAGGAAGTATGGGATTACCACCGACTCCGCCCAGCAGCAGAGCGGTTTGTCAAACAGTGCCTCACATGTCTCAGACACAACATAGGTCAGGGAACTAAAGTCCCAATGGCAGGATTCGCCCTTCCTACTGCACCATTTGAAGTACTTCAGATAGACTATATACAGTTAAACAGAGTCCAATCACTACAAATATGCATTGGTGGTAGTCTGTGCCTTTAGCAAATGGGTTGAGGCATACCCCACAAAGGATAACACTGCCATCACTACAGCTAAAGTCTTATTGAAAGAATTTTTCCCTAGATATGGCCTTTGTAGATTAATGCAAAGTGACAGGGGGTCCCATTTCATTGGACAGACAGTCAAGAACATCCTGGGAGGGCTTGGGGTCAAACAAAAATTTCATGCAGCATTCCACCCACAGGCAGCAGGGCTGGTGGAGAGGTACAATGGGATCCTTAAAGAAAAGCTGGCTAAAATAACAACAGAAACAGGACTGAATTGGGTCAATGCTCTTCCATTGGCACTACTATCTATTAGATCAGTCCCACATTCCAAATCCCATCTTACCCCATACGAGGTAGTTTTTGGCAGGCCCATGAATATCTGGAATGCACCCTCTCCAAAGTCCATTTCACACCTACCACAGGAAATATTGACTGATTATTTGTATGAACTTACTGAGACCCTGTCTTTAATCCATGAACAGGTGCGGGCCACTACTGAGGACAGATCCCAGGGTCCAGGCCATCACATCCTCCCTGGCGAATTTGTCCTGGTGAAAAATTTTGCCCGCACCCAATCCCTACAACCACGCTGGAAGGGGCCTCTGCAGGTACTCCTGGCCACAAGGACAGCCGTCAGAGTGGAGGGAAGAAAGTCGTGGGTACATGCGTCCCACTGCAGGAAAGTGGACCCCGTCACCAAAGAACAACTACAAACCCAGAAAGAAGTCTTAAGGCACGAAAAATCAGCATCACCACGCCTTGAGTCGGACACGGAGTTGGAACTTTGTGACGAAGGAACAGACGGATACTACCTCCGGTCCAAGGCTAAGCTAAAGAACAAGTCTAGCTCCAAGGCTGAAGAAAGCTAAAATGAGAACTTGTAGTACCCGGACAATAGTACTGTTTATCCTGACTGCCATTTTTGTCCTGTTCAGCGTAGTGTTCTGGATCCTCGAAGAAATAGTCCCCGCCAAACATACTGTATTACCCCAAGCAACAGTTCCACCAACGCCACCTGAACATTCTCATGTACCTTGGCCAGACACACATCTCAACAGACACTTGGAGTTTCATAATAATACTTTTATTCAAATGTTACACCAGTTTAATCAGGTTTCCAATGCGACAGACTTATGTTTGTGGACTCCTACCTCATGCAGTTCAGCACACTATCTCATTCTTGGTGTTTCCCGCCACTCCGGCCTACACTTGTGCTCCGATGTACAATTTGACGAACGTTTTTCCATCATGTTATGACAAAGGCAACCTTACAACATTCCAACCCTTTCTTTGGACTCTTCATAAAAAAAAACAATACTCTCCGCAATGCCTCTGACCCGCCACAAATGCACGCTATTATGTCCACCCCTATGCAGGACACCTGGGGTTACAATTTCTTTCCTACTCAAGAGAAAGAAGTTGCCATTTCAGTTACATCACGTCCTGGTACATTGTGTCTGCAAGGTCAAGGAACAATAGCTATAGGAGCCAGTCTGTGCAATACTACCATAACCTACAACAACTTCACCCCATACCTCAGCCTTCCATCAGGACTGCACTTTGTATGTGGAAACAAAGCTTACACCTGGCTGCCTTCTGACTGGAGTGGCACATGCTATATTGCATTCCTGCTGCCACCCACATTTAACAGGAACAACTTGTACCACAGACAGAGGAGACGGGTACCAGATATAGACCAGACCGACACCAGCAATTCGGCGATGCCCTGAAGGGCCTTCTACCTTTTTGGGGTCCCATGTCCAACAGTCTCAACACCAGGCGACTCACCAGAGTCCTGGAAGCTACTGCCAACATCACTGCAGGAATACTGACCCAGCACACGGCCGAAATCGATGCTACACGGATGGTTTCTCTTCAGAATCGCATGGTGCTAGACGTCATCCTGGCAGATCGAGGAGGGGCCTGTCGCATCATCGGGGCTAGCTGCTGTGTGTATATTCCTGATTCATCGCCCTCCGTCTATGAAGCAATCTCCAAACTACACCGGATTGCCACCGAAATACAACCAGACAATGGGACCCCTTGGACCTGGACAACTGGCTTATGGAACATTCTGATCACCTGGGGATGGAAGATACTGGCGCTCCTCACGATCCCCTTGGGTACCATCTTCTTCTGTTGCCTGTGCGTCCATTGTGGCCCAGCACTCTGTTCTCTGTGTGCATCTACCTGCAGATCCACACCTATGACCAGTCAGACTGAAAACAGCAAAATACTATATCATCAGACATTTGAAGAACTCTGTAAAATTGACATTTACTAATGACGTTGCACACGGCAAGAGGAGGGACTGTAATAACTGTATTTCTAAATGTTGCCGTGTATGACCTACATCTTGCTCACAAAACGCTTTCTTGACCTTTCACAAGATTGTCTCCTACGTGACCCTGTGTTGGTGCCCTGGGCCGGTTTCTACTGCACCCACGCATTTATCTCTGGAACTTGTATAGGCAACAGAACAGGTCTGTCCCTGCCAACGGCCTAACACCTGGCCAGGTCACGAAACCCTCCTCAGCTGCAAGGCATGAAAGCTGCCCCCAAACAGGAATATGTCCAGCGCACTCCTGAACTCCTGCATTCCTCGGAGTTTCCTTTGGCCCAACACCTGAAAATCTGCTCCACACACCTGAATTCCTGCATACCAACTGACTTTCTGTCATCCTCCTACACCCGAGGGGAGTGTCTACATCCTATAAAAAATGCTGCATGCCAAGGACATTTTGAACAGTCTCCTGACACCTACGCCATCCGTGGGTCTCGGACACTCTTCCATCTCTAGAGATTATCTTTTGTTGTACTAAATAAATCTTTTGTTTCCTTGCTTCCAGAAGTGTGGTCTCCCTTTCTTTGGAATGACAGGTGAGTGCGGCCGAGAGCAGGCAGCGTTTCCCTTGCGGGAGCGAGCGCAATAATTGCTAACATATGGCGCCGCTCGCTCCCGCAAGGGAATCGCCAAACGTGCACACGTTGCATTGAAAGCAATGCAACGCGTGCACGTTTTTGCCTGCAAAGCTGAATCGATTTCAAGAGGTCTCTTTCCTATGTAGCGCATGCGCACTGCGTAGGCGAGAACTAAAAAGGAGAATAAAACATTCAGATTGCAGCTGGTAAAAGTGGAAAGTGAATGTTAGGCGGGGAAGCAGTACATAACTTTCAGTGGCTGCTGCGGACATTGGGGCATAGCTGCTTTGAAACTGGGCTGCAGCATGCATAAGCAGATCGCACTTAAAAGCGGTGAGAATGCCTTTGCGTGAAATCCTTGAAGTGGTGCTCTCTGCGCAGGAAGCCAAAGTGAGCAGAGGAAAACACGGCGAATTGGGAGCAGGCGAGTACAGACAGCCCGTGGCAAACAAGGAGGTACTGAATACCAACGGCAAAAACAAATAAAAGGAATATAAAAGAAAGGGGAAAGAACGCACTGGAGAAACATACAAAATAAACATGAGAAAAACAGACAAGTCGCATCCCCGTCTCACGTTTGAGATGCGGAAGCCGAGCAGGAAACAGTTAAAAAATGCCTCAGACTCGGAAGCGGACGTCCCTACAGAGAGCGCTCCTTCCCTGGAAACCACACTACTGGCAATGCAACGTAGTCTTCAGTCAATAGATGGCAAAATTGACGCCCTAAATCTTTGAATGGATCACATGTCCGCAAAGATGGAAAAGCATAACACCAGAATCGGAGAGGTGGAACAGAGGGTCTCAAAAACTGAGGATGAACTGAACACGGTCTCCAGCAAATCTAAGTATGGAGAAGGTATTGGCGATAATTCAAGCAAAAAAATGATTTGGAGGAGAGGTCCAGAAAAAATAACCTTAGAATTATTGGGCTGCCAGAATCAAACACCGGCAAAATGGAGGTATTTGTGGAGACACTGATCAAAGACCTATTCGGGGCGGACAACCTATCCCCGATGCTAACAGTGGAGCGCGCACACCGCTCATTAGCAGCGCGACCAGTCCTGGGTGAGTTGCCGCGCCCCATCATTGCCAGGCTCTTAAATTATAGGGATTGGAACTCTATCCTTCATATGGCCAGAGAGAAAGATTCCATCAGTTATCATAGCAACTCATTGGCCTTTTTCCCCGGATTTCACAACAGTACAGGCAGCCAGGAGAGAATTTGCAGCAGTAAAGAAATTGCTGATGTCAGAAGATATCCCCTATGCTGTATCCAGCTCGCCTCAGGGTTGGCCAAGAGGGTGCATCTAAAATTTTCACCAATCCAAAAGCTGCACTAGAATATGCCAAAACACTGAAACGACGCAGGCGAGAAGCTTCCAAGGACCCCGAAGATGAGGAACAGTAAATCTCTAACTGTGATGTGTGATATGTGCAAGGAGAGGTGTTGACCTGTAAGGTGCTCCTTGTGGGGTTATGACTCGAATTAATATTCTTTGTTGGGGGCCACACTTGTCTAGAACAAACTGTTGATCCCATAGCTGCGCTGCAGTCCAGGAGCTATGACTGTAATAATATTCTAACAAGAGTGGACAGATCGGCCACCTCCTGATATGTCGGGAGGTAAATTGCACTCTAGTGTTACCCAATGGGTATACCCCGTATGTTTGTGACACTACATCTCGGGGGCGTTGTTTCTGTTCAAAGGGGATGTCTTTAGCATGTTGGGGTTGCTGAAGTGGGTGGGGGGGGGAGGGGGGAGAAGATTGCAGCAGGTACGGTACAATGGGGATGTGGCTTTTCCAGAATGCAATCTACATGTGCCAACCGGGTAGAAGTGTGTTACTAACGTAAGGATATGTCATAGGTCTGGGTAGTACTATAAAGCTTTTAACATGGAATGTGCGCGGGCTCATCAACCCCCAAAAAATTTGTTCTGTTTTAGCCCATTTGGATAGGCTGGATGTCCAAATCGCTTTCCTCCAGGAAACACATCTTACCAAACTTACTGAGAATAATGTGGGAGCTAGATGGGCTGGGGTGAGAGTGGCGGCATCATATTCCTCTTATTCAAGAGGGGTGATGATCCTAGTAAAAAAAGTAACACCGTTTACTATGATTAGATCTGAGGTGGATGACCAGAGCAGGGTGGCAATGGACATGGGTAAGCTGGGAGGCATGTCTGTACTGCTGGTTAATGTGTATGGGCCTAATGTAGATGACCCTGCTTTCTTTAATGATGTATGGAGACGTATTTCTATGTTCCCTCCCACTGTGGTGCGGGGGGGGGGAGGATTTTAACCTATGCCTGGATGCTGACCTAGATCACTCACAGTCCGCAGTAGGGCGAGGAAAACAGGCTTCACAGGTATTGTTTGAATTGATGGACGCTGAGGGACTTTGGGACATACGGAGACTCCGAAATCCTACAACAAGGGAGAGCACTTTTGTCTCCACGGTGCATGGGTCATGGTCCAGGTTGGACTACTGGCTGGCGTCTGAGGAGGCATGTCCCTGGACAGTCACAATCACTCACTTGGCAAAAACACTCTCAGATCAATCCTGTGATATTAGAGCTGTGGGTCCCGGGGTGTGCGAGACCCCCATTTCAGTGGAGACTACAACAGTCCTCTCTGACGGACCCGGTTTTACGTGATACAATAGGGAATGCCATCAGGAACTTCTTTGCTGAAAATGAGGGATCGGTCGACAAAGCGGGAAGGATTTTAAAGTGACGATACGGGGGAGTGCATAGGGGCACAGGCAGGGGTCTTGAAAGATCTTCGACGCAGAATTCTAGGGCTGGCAGCGCAAATAACAGTGTTGGAACGGGAGTACGAGGCGAACCCCGCACCAGCAACACTTGCTAAAATCAGGGACCTCATTACTGAACATAACCAAACAGCAGATCAGGAGATCCTACACAGATCCAGGCAATGTAAAGCAAGATATTACGGTGAGGGTGGTAGGCCAAGTCGCTCGCTGGCCAATAAGATCGCAATGCTGAAGGGTCAGGACAATAGCAGAGATGCTGGATGAGGCAGGTGTCGCGCGACACTCCACATTGGATATTAGTAAGATTCTTTTGGATTTCTACTCTGATCTCTATGGGGATAGGCCACCGGTCAGTGAGGCAGAGATCTCCACTTATCTGGATGACATTGCGCTTGGGAGGCTCTCAGGGGGCCAGAGAGTATCTAACACAACCTTTTGATGTGGAAGACGTGAAGGAAGCCATAATGTCCCTGCCCACATGCAAAGCGTCCGGCCTAGATGGGCTACCAAGTGAGTTCTACAAGGCCTATGTTGAGGAGCTAGCGCCAAGATTGCTGAATGTATATGCTGAAGCGTATGAGACGGGCATACGGCCTCCCACACTGAAAGAGGCCCTAATCACCACATTGTTAAAGCCTGGGGAAAAAAAAAAGACAAATAAATGGGAGTCATATAGGCCCTTGTCTTTAATTAAAATTTATGCTAAAATTTTGGCGAAAATAATTGAAAATGGACTGCAGCCACTGGTCCCAAAACTGATC
The DNA here is from genome assembly GCA_963921515.1 of Calotriton arnoldi. NCBI lineage: Eukaryota > Metazoa > Chordata > Amphibia > Caudata > Salamandridae > Calotriton > Calotriton arnoldi. Next base: position 3,928,478 of record CAWUFW010000350.1, on the reverse strand, counting down.
CTTCCAGATCAGTCAGGCTTCGTACCCAAGAGATCCACCGCTCATAATCTATGAACAGTCTTCGCTGTGCTACACTACTTCGAGTCAGACTTCCAGGCAGTGCTGTTAGACGCCGCAAAAGCCTTTGACTCACTGCTGTGGGGGTATATGTTCACAGTATTGAGGAGAATGGGCATGCCGCCATTCTTTCTGAAATGGATCAGATTGTTCTATACAGAGTCTGTGGCCCGACTATGGGTTAATGGGTGGATCTCAGATGCCTTTCCAATTAGGAGGGGCACTAGACAGGGCTGCCCCCTGTCCCTGATGTTACTCTCTGGCGCTTGAGCCTTTAGCTTGCAAAAGGCATCAAAAACATGCACATGCTGCTTTAAGGTTTAGACAGCGACCACTCGCCATCTCCTTATACGCCGACGATATGATGCTGTACGTTTGCAAACCAGCAACATTTCTTCTGGCCCTGCTGCGTGAATACGTGGTATTTGAAAAATATTCGGGCTTGGGAATTAACTGGGCTAAATCCAGTGTTCCCGCTTACAGCGGGCACACAGGAAACTGCGTTGGACTTCCCATGATCCTGGTCAACCGACCCAGTGAAGTACCTGGGAATATGGATACATGGAGATCCTGAAGTGGTACTGACCATGAACTACAAGCGAGCCATCACTAAAATTACGGGACAAATTGCACGTTGGACCCGCTTGTCCCCCTCGCTTGCAGACAGAATTGCAATCGTAAAAATGGCTGTTTTACCCAATATTCCGATTCGACTTAATGTGGCACTCTTCAAAACACTTCAGTCCTGTCTGCTGTCACTTGTGTGGGCTGGAAAACAGCCAAGATGCGGTTGGAATACACTAGCGCAACCGTTTGATCGGGGCGGGTTCGAGGCACCTGACCTGCGCTTATATTTATGCGCTCAAGCGCAATACGCGCACTACTGGTTCTTCCCACAGCGTTATCTTCCACACACCGCGGTTGAAGCAGACACTGCACATCCAACACCGCTAACTGCTATGGTCTTGCTGGGAGGGGAGGGAGCTGCCAGGAAGGAAATAAATTCTGTTAAGTGTACTGCCTGGGCGTGGAAGACTCTTACCAAGTGAGCTCGGCTGGAGTATATGTATGCCCCAGCTTTGCCCATCGCTGCACACCCGGGGATCTCTGCGGCCCAGGAGCAAGGAGCCTTGAGTGTATTAAGGATGGCTTGGGTTGTTAAGCTAGGAGACGTGTACAAAAATGGCATCTTTAAGCCCCTAGCAGAATTCCAGGCGGGAACGGCGTATAATGCTATGCTGGGTTTCACATTTGCAAGGGTGCGCCAAGCGGTTAGATCCATTTACCCTGGATTTCCCACAGAGCCAAAAACCCTAAGAGCATTACAAGTTGACTGGAGAAGAGTGCAGGGGATTGATCACTAGATTGTATAATGTTTTCCAGAGAGGGAGCTGGTAGACCCCCCCCACCTGCTTAAAAAATGGAATGCTGTGCTGGAACCCGCATTGACACTGGAAAGCTGGGAGTTTTGTTGTGAATTGACTGGCCGCCCGACTGCAATCTCCGTATTATCTCCGTATTATACATTTCAAGTATTTGCATCAGTTGTACTATACCCCCAGCCAAATAAAGAAATCTGGATTAAGAGAAGATGCAAGATGTACACGATGTGGGCAAGCTGAAGCGGACTTTATACATCTGGCGTGGGGCTGTCCTACAATATATGTTTTTTGGCAGCATGTTGAGCAGGTGCTCTCTGAAATAACTCTTGAAAGAATTGCATGTGTTCCAGAACTGTGCCTGCTAGGTATGGTTAAGAACTTAAACTCTGCAATAGGCGGATAGTCCCAATATCCACCTTGTTTGCAAAGCCAGCAGTCGCAATGCACTGGGGGGCCAAGTCATCCCCAACTATCAGGAAATGGATTCGAGACTTGGTGTATTGCAAAGAGCAAATGGGAATCTATGCGGAGGAGCTGCCTGTTGCCTCACTTTGGGCACCGCTTTCTAGGTTTCTGCTCCAAAACCCGGATCTGTGATGAACTCAATGAATATTTACCTAGACCGATATGTAAACATGGGGTAGTTTCTCTAGCACCCTGAAGGTTGAAATATGGTATGTGAATTGTACACAGGCTTGAAATACTGTACTTGCTGAATGGGAAAGTAGGGGGTGGGCCGGACTTCTGGTATTCAGAAAATGGTTTGCACCTTTCATGATACCATGCATGTTTACAGGGTTGGCCCTTTGGAACTGTCATTTGTGTTCTGCAAACTGACCAAAATAAAAAAAAAAAAAAAAAAATTAAAAACCTTTGATTGTGTGGTTACTGTAATAGATACTGGTAGTAGGTTATGCCAAGCTTTCCTTCTAAATTGGGCCTTGAATTTTGGGTTACTTACAATCATTCTTTTATAAATGACTTCTCTGTCCGTACCAACACCAATTTTAGCTTTTTATTTTCTTTTGACACATACTTAAGACAGAGGGGGGGGGCGGAGGGAGGGACGTTTTAACTTGTTGCTCGCTGGAGATTTTAATGCCAAGTTGGGTGCTACCTCGTCCTTATTTGGACTTAACCCTTATAATGAGACCAACTCCTTATTCCCTTGCCAGAACTTAGAAGCCAGGGGCTCTCTGCTTTACTCTTTGTTAGCCAGCCATAACTTATGTAATGCCTTTGAGGTCTTGGAGGTCTGGCGACACAAAGTTAGCCATGTTTATCGGCAGGGGCCGATGTTCTTTAATAGATTATGTTTTGTTACAGGGAACTTGCATTACCAGATTCGATGAGGCGGTTAATGCCAGTATTTTAGTGACCATTACCCCTCACTATCTCGCTTCCGGTCCTAAGGAAAGCGAAGCGTGAGGTAATGGCGGGCCACTATTATTTGCTATCAACCATTTGAGTACGTTGTTTTGGAACAATGCTAATATACCCCATGTCTTTTGTAAACTTATGTCAAGCAACTTACATACTATTTTGCCTGCCTCTCGTGAGGATGGGGTTGAGACTATAGTTGCTTTCTTGGAGTCCCTTGGAGATGCTACGAAGAAGATACAAAAAAAAAAAAAAAAAAAAAAAAGTATGGCTAGACAAGCCTATGGGTGCACCTTGGTTTAACAAAGCATGTTAACAGGCAAGCAGAAAGTTGCACTTCGCAATAAGCAAATACCCAAGGAAGAGAGATTAAATTGCAATATGCAGGAAGGAATATAAAGTCTTTGGCTATGAGGAAAGGTTAGGGGAGGACTGCGCATTGGGAAAACTTAGCCCGTGCTTGAATGTCCAAAGATACTAGGACTTTCTGGAATATTGTTAACTATTCCCAGTCTGATTTCCCCCAAGTCAGCATTGAATTGTAACATTGCCCCAGAGGCATGGGTATCTCACTTCACTAGGATAGATTGTTCTGTGTACAGTAGGTCAGTATGGGTTGATCCTGAGCCACCACGATATCCTTTTAACGTCTCAATTTCTTTGCAAGAGGTAATAACTGCCATTGTGAGGAATCCACCTGATAAACCACCTGGCCCAGATGGTGTCCCTATGTACCTTTATAATGGCAGTTTTGAATTCTGGGCACCCCTTCTCACAAAATTTGTTTACCCATTCCTGTGAGGCTAATTTTCCTATGTCCTGGAAGACAGATTACTGTACTGGTGTTCAATAAAAGGGAATCAGCAGGACCCATCCTGTTATCGTCTTATTCCTCGGTTAAATTAGTGGGTCAAATCATTTTAGATTGGTAACTTGGATCTCCAACAATAGCATCCTGTCTGAGGTGCAGCATGGTTCTCATACGCAGTTCCATTAGTCTTGCTTTCATGGACAACTCAAGCACGTTTGATAGTGTGAATAGAGCAAAGCTTTGGGACTTGCTGACCTCCATCGGGGGGTTGGTGCACTTCCTGCGGGCTTTGCATATCAATCTTTCTGCCTCGGGGATGAGTGCACAGATTTTCAGACTAAAAAGCAGATTCAGTCAGGGCTGTGTCCCGACTCCTATTCTCTTTTTAATGTATATTTATAAATTAGAGACGGTCCTTCTGGACGTTGGGGAAATATGTACCAGTAGTGAATAGGCCGCTGCCTGCGCTCCTTTACACCGATGACGCAGCTTTGCTAGTCAGGACCCCCAATAGCCTTAAGACACTTGTATATGGGTTTGTGAGTTTTATGGAGGAGAAGAATTTAGAGAACAGTTCTAAAACTATTGTGGTGTGCCCCCCAAAAAAATAAAAGAAATGAAAACTCCCACCCTTACAATTAAGGAAAAGCGCTTGGAGACTTAATTGTTTCCCCTACATGGGTGTAACATTAGAGCAAAACACCTCAGCTACTTGTCTCTTGAGTAAGTTGGTTTCACACGGGCTGTTGGCTCTTCAGTTTCTTCTCTAGGATAGGGAAACAAGCCCATTTGCCAGCCTATAGAGATTTGCAAAAGCAAGTGTATCCCCACAGAAACTATGCAATAGCAGTGTGGACCATTCGATATCGCACTAGTGTATCGTTATATTGTGTGTCCTGCCTACGCTCAACTTTGTGACCACACTGCTTAGGAGCCACAAACAATCAAATGCCAACTAAAACAATTGAAAAGGAGCATACAGTATCATAAATCTAGATTTGGAGCATTAGGAAAAGTTCCATGAAGTGCAATGTCCACATATGTCCAGAATGAAAATTCAATGAAATTCCTCTGGAGTCTTGTATGCAAGCTCAAATCCACTATTGCGTTTTTGATCAAACAAAATTGCACATTAGCCCAGCCAACGTGTTTCCTCCCCTCCCTGTTTGTGGGCTAGATTCTTGTTATACATGGAGCAAAAGTTTAGTCCATTGAATCCAAGGTTTTTTGTACAGCAACAATGCTGAATTTACACACTAAGTTACTCTCGTGTGATAATAAAGGAAAAGGAGATTCGGAACTAAAAAAATATTGGCATAGTATCATAGAACTAAAGGCCACTTTATGGGTCACGCGCATTACGGTTTAGTCGAGTGGATTATTCAAGTTACAATACTTTAATGTCTGGTAACATTTAATTTTTCAAGGCCTGTTAATGTACTATTTTGAAGAGGTTTTGACATGAGGTCCGATGTACTGAAGCGGTCAGTAGCCAGAACCCTCCTAGCCCTAAAAAACAAGCAGTGTCAAAGCCAATAGGTCTCACCCTTTAGACTTACTAGCTTTGCTAATGCAGTTTGGGGCAGGGTTCACATGAGGGGATGCACACTATGAAGAAAATATGGTTCTCTGGCTCAGGGGAAATCGGAGGGGATGCAACAGTAAGCGTGTTTTCAGGGGGAGAAGCGCAAGGAGAGCAACAGGGCATATGGGGTGCTTTGGAGGGGAGGGGGGGGGAAGCACACGAAAGAGCAACATGAACGCAGGGGTCCAAGGTGATTTTTGGTGAAGAGACAGAACAACATGGAGTGCAGAGGATGTTTTGCATGTGGAGTATCGCATGAGGGAGAAAGCAACATGGAGCATGGGGACAGGGTGTATGTATGCAGGGGCGAAGAGCACACAAGGAAAGAAATGGAAGACAAAAAGAAGTTTAATAAAAAAAAAAAAAAAAAAAAAATTAAAAAAAAAAAGGAGTAATGGACAGATACAAATCAGCCAAAGAATGGTAGAGGTTGTAAGGAGAAGGGGAAAAAAAGACAGGACAAGGAAAGTTGAGTAAGAAGCATTAACATTAAGTTCATAAGAGATCTTCAGAACCATACAGCTACCGCTATCTGGTAGGCAAGACCTACAAAGGAATTACAATGATTGGCAGTGCACAGGAAGGGGTTGATAAACTTCACAAGTTAAGAAGAATGGGGGTGGGTGGAAACTTATGTAAATAAGCACAAGGCATGCAACTGCTAACTAATGACCAGGAAACCAAACCGATTGTGAATTGGATGGGGACATGATACATGGCGCAAAGTAGTAAAACACTCGTCTTTCAATGACAGGCGTACCAAGCAAAACAAATATTCTGCATGGGAACTGAAAAGATAATTGAGGCAAGTACAAAGTGTGGTATCTTGAGGAGAAAATGAAGGTGTTGAAATTATTTCAGAAAATAACAGAAGAAAAAAAAAAAAAAAAAAGCTTTGATGTGCTACATAAAGCAGTATGCACCAGCAAAGTTTTGACTGTGTGTGGCAGCCTGGCAGTATCAACCCATTTCATATTTAAGTCTGTTCACTAGCATGTCTGTTACTAACAAAGTGTGCAGCCGTCCAAGGACAGTGGGATGTAAAACAATCTTACTGCTAGTGTTAACTGTAGAAGTAAGTAGAACGAAGGTACTCTTCATAATGCCCCAATTTTAAGTGAATCAAGCATAAAAATGAGGCAATCTCAAAGGACCGATGATAGCAGAGAGAATTTTATTTCTACAAACGTTCTGAATTTGAGCATAACCGAGAGGTGCTTCACATCAGTTACAAGTGTGACAAGTAGATCTCACATCTTGAACAGTGGCACAAAAACAGACGTGCAACAAAACTATGGGGCCCACCTGCAAAATGCTGCAGGGGGCCCAAGAGGGGCTCATATCTCAGATATTCATAAGCCTTGGGCTGAAGAGTGGGAGCCCACTGCACCTTAGGCACTGCAGGGCCCTGCATTACACCCCTGCATATAAACTGTGCCAGAGCCCCATTTTGACCAGGACACTGAAATTAATTGCAAAGACTTAAGTTAGCAACAACCACCCACTAGATCGAATTAAAGGAACGAAACTACAGAGGAAGCAGCATCAAGGAATAATAAGAACAAGGACCCAAGCACAGATTATATTTTTCCAAGCGGGAATGAAAAATTGAACATTCGGTTACACACAAGACCAGTTTCACGACGAATCGTGATAATGCTACAAAATGAAAGTCCTTTAAAAGGCATACTTTTTAGTTGATAAACAGAATTCCAAATCTGTTCCTAGAGTGAACAAAGGGATGCCACAATTTCATGTAGGCCTGGCTTGTTTTTACATATCGTCTGACCACCCTCACAGACTGATTTAAAATTAAAGTTTATTTCAGCAAACAATTAGATGACAAATTTGTATCATCCATCATAAATATACAGCACAAACTTACCCAAAAGGGGCTAAATCTCTTATGCAGGTGCATTTTTTTCTTTCGAGTCTAAATTGTAAGTTTAAGTACTTGGGCTACAGATTACAAGAACACACCAGCTGCATAGTTTCCATGCCAGGTCCCTTTAAATACTACCACCATCTGGTTACTAAGCTGCGTTTACCAAAACAGTAGCTGTGAACACATTTCTGTAGCAGCTCATGTTTAAAAAAAAAAAACATTGTTTTAAATAAACGATTGCAAAAAAGAATCCTAGGAAATGGTTTTGCTTGCAAGTCAGTGAAGTGGTTTCAAATATCAGCAATACAAAATGTTGTACTTCTTAAACCTTAATTTACTATATGGACAAAAACAATCCTTGTAAAAGCGTCGGGGGGGGGGGGGGGCAGGGGTCTCCTCCACACAGCTTTAAAGAGTAAGCAGCTTTCAACTCACAGGCCTGGAGTTTGTCGGACACAAGATTCTCCTCAACAAAAGACCAAGGCTACAGCAGGTTGAACAAGTCAAACATCACCTGTGCACTGAAAGTCTTGCTGTTTGCAACTGCACTCCATACCTGCAGACTTCTCCCCGATCCCTCCCCTCCGACTGCTGTCTAGAGCTGCCTAAGTAGCCAAGTGGCATGGATGGCGAAGCATACACATCACAACCTCGAAAAGACAGACGCAAGGAGCCACAGGTGATCAGGACCTCATTGGACCCAGGAACAATTGAGCAAATATACAGCAACTTCCAGAAGGCTTGGTCCAGACATTAGTAGTACTTTACGCTGTCCCTGGCTAATAAATAAAAATGCGTACAGTAACTATTTCGCATTACTTACAAAGCTGCAAAACGGTTAAATGAGGAACAGTGTGGGTGGCAGTATGGAGACTTAGTCTGAGCAGGATGTGTGGTTTGGAGAGCTTGAGGAAGTGCAAACTGCAACGCATCTGGGCAAATTAGGTTTGCCGAATGCACATAATGACCAACTGAATTTATGTGAACAATGAGTTTTGCGATAACCAAAGACTATTCACTGGATGAAACGCAGTCAAGTAAGGTGTATAAAATAATGAACTGTGGCTTTCACAACCGAAGTGAAAGATTTGTTTTGGACAAAGCTCTAGAAAACTGAAATTTAACACGATTTTGATTAAAGGGCAAGAAAAACTAAAATATGAAGCAAGAATTCAGGAGAGCTAAACTAGTTTAAAAAAATAGTGCTGTTTCCATGCCGTGCACAATATATTTGTACAGGCAATATTCATAATGAGTGCTTTGTCAAATTTATATTTATAACATTCCACTTTGTACTAAAGTTCACAATCCATCAAATCAAAAATGGCGATAACCTACTGACACTTCATTATAAAAACCATTGTTAAAAAGCACAAGCATTCCATCAAAGAAAACTTGATCAGGAAAAAAAAACCTCTCCAAACCCCAAAAAACGTCCTAAATACAACTCAGAACTCTTCAAAGTTGTAGAAAAAAGGCAGCAACCACTAAATTGGGCGCCCAGAAGCAACATCCAGCAGAGAAATTGCCCACCATTACAGCTTCGGGTTTTCAGAAGGCGTTGTTAAGAGTCCAGAAGAATAAAAAGGACTGAATCGCATTGGTTATGCACTTACCTTTGAACTAACACATTAAGAGTCTCCATTTTGTCACAAGAAACTAAAAATAAGTCTGATGGTTTTGGGCAGGAATTTTGCCCGTGAAGCTTTCTGAAGGTTGTAGTCCATCCACGTGAGGAGGGGTTATTAAACAGAGAAACAAAAAAGTCTTAGTTGCATGATTTGTCGTTTTCTAAGAAAGAAACATGCTCCACGGGTAGGTTCTTAGTACTGAACATTGATTATTATGCAAGGAAACTAGTAGGTGAAGTATAGCAAGTAAACAAAAATAGAGCAGTCTGATCAAATTACAATACAGGATGCCAACAGTACCCCAGGAGTGAAAAAAGGTCGATAAGGAAGGTTGGAGAAAGATGGAAGAGTCGAAGCTTATATCACCAGAGCCTCTAAAATGTGTATGTGGGCACTTGCATTCATGAATTCGTAATCATTGCCTATATATTGCAAATAGTGTCTGAAGCCCACGTAAGAAAGGTATGCAGGTCTGTGTATGGATTCAGGCACTGGTCACTCGCGTGCAGTTCAAGAAAATAAGAACCCATGCTCCAAGTCTCACTTCACGTGGTCTCTGCTGCTATGTCTGTACTTGTTACACAACATGCGAAGTGAAGCTCCAATTACTCACACGGTGTGTAGTGTGGTGTTTCTGTACGTAACACCAGATTCAATTTTTTTTTTAACCCGGGTAGTGCTCATGACATTCAAACTGTAAACTGGCGTTTTGTGCTCCCAATGTAAATTAGGGCACAAGGACATTAAATAGATGACACGGGAACGGTTTCTTGATAGGATGTTTTATTTTGCTTGGCCTCCGGACCCTTGCTGCGGTCCCATAGGCATAGACTGCAGTGTATCCATGTGTAAAAACCGATTGTTGAAGTTTCCTCTTCAGTTCTGAAGGTCATGGAAACTTTATCCTTGAGACATCTGCCCATAGTGGGGTTTATGGTCAGGACAAGCCAATAGCAGTTGAAAATATTTTGAAATTCCCTGTGGGCTTCTGAGAAATATGTATTTAATGTCCCACACCCTGTTTTGGGAGTAGACTTACTCAATGTGTGTACATTTTTGGTACGCTGCCCGATTAGTTTTTCGCATCCGTTTTAGGGAAACGGTCCACTGATCCTTTGGCTTGGTTCTGAAAGATAGATGCTCTTTAGTTCACCTTTTATTGTATTTACTGGATGTCTGGGATAAGCAGTGGTTGAATGCAGAATAGCATTGCAGGCCACGGATTTTCACAGGAGTTGTGACTGTTGTACGTGGGTGGTTGTGTCAGCGAGTGCACAGGAGACACCCTGACAGCGTGATCCTAAATTACATAAACAGCGAAGGATACCTACAGGTCAACCCAGAGTGTTCTAAAGTTAGACGTAATGCCTTGACAGAATATAACAGAGGTTGCACCCTGTGCTGCGTGAAACCTTGTTAGTCCAGGGATGGAGAGGAGGAAATCGGCCCAATCAACACCAACCAACAGGAGCCTTCAAGAACAAGATAACTACAATCTCCAACCTGCAGTGCAGGGCTGCACCTGTTGTAGCAAGCCTTCTGTAGATTAGTTCCAGACAAATGTCACATTTATTAGTCGGAGAATCCAGAGGTAGACATGTAGTGATCATCTTTCATTGACTTGTCCCATTACTGGATGGGCATGGCACTCCGATTAGAAATAAAAAATGTTCCTACTTGAGAAAATGCTTGTAGAATTAGGGAAAGGTCCTAAAACAACCCAAAAAGTAAAAGATGGGTATAAATGTAATATTTCAGTCCATAAATAGGTTTTAAAAAGTACTGTTCTGAAATTCATGTTCAGAGTGAAAAAACTGCTGTGAAGACAGAGGCAGGATAGGACACGCAGATCTGCAGGAGAATGGGAGTCAAAACTGGACTAGCTCCTGTGTCAGGCTGTAACAACCGAGGTACGAAGCCACATTCAGTGATCCCACTGCCACCTCCTCCGGGCATTATTAAAAAGTGCGGGTTTTATTGGACTTCTTGGGTATAACTGGATTTGTTCTGATACATACAAAGGGGCGTAGCTTCAGGGGTGGTGTTACCACCCCACCCACCCCCTAAAAAATGTATTCTGTAGTAAATAGTTGGGCACAGGTGCTTCAAGTAGAGTATGGTGAGGTGTTTGGAGGATTTCACTTGGGAATTTTATAATCACATGCAGACAAAAACGCACTCTTGACTGCTTTAAAAGCCTTTTTTTAAAAATGGCTATTTTATCAAATATTTAGTTACAAGTACCCCTCACAAGTCAAATTTATTTTCTTTAATCGATTGCAAATCGTGCTGCAGAATCCAGTACACGTGAAAAGATCTACTGCACACGAATACCAGAAAGCATTCGATGATAAAGGAGCAGCTCTTCGGAGAAGAGAAAAATACGCATTCCGAGAGGCTCGCGCGCGCACGTGCGCCTACACAGAGGCGGGCGCTAGAGGGAGCAAGAAGGCCGCGGCTGCTCTCGAGCGTTTTGCGGTGATTAATCCGTTTCCAATGGGTCTCACCAAATTGGAAAATCTGAGAGGCGCTGAATTTACAGGCACTCTGGTAGAGAGCATGAAGCCAATTTACACTCCCAACAGCAGGGCCTAGTTGGTGTAATTCTTAGTTTATGGGCTCTGGCTAAGAGTCATGGTGGGAGGAGAGGGGTTTCAGGCCGAAACTATGCCCTGGCCGGAGACTAGCGTGAGTCAGCGCACCGGAGCATACATGGCTACCACGTTTGGGTGTTTGCATTGCGCAGGCATATCAGCGTTTTTTCCATTTAAAAGTGAATACAAGTCAGAAGACGTGTGGTGTACTTTCGTTACGTTTTAAAATGTTTGTATCTGCCCTTTGGAGAAAAGGGCAGACCTGTTTAAATCAATCAACTGTTTCTTCTCCGTTGACCAAAACGGTGTGTATCTGGTGAACATGCTGTGTTGTAATGTATGCGTCACGAAAGGGGCATGATGGTGGAAGAGGGGGGTGGGCTTTGGGTAAGGGTGCCAGTGTTGGCATTATGCTGCATAAATTGCTGTTTCTTGCCGCACAAGTCAACCCTGTTGCATAATTCGGCCGTCTACTGCCACATAATTGCAGTGGCCATGGGTAGTTCTATGGTATGATTTTTAGTTGGGCAGCATGATCCTTCAGATAGCTGTACTGGGCAGAGCGATCCCCTACCTTGGCTTTTCGGTTTCTGCAATGCATTTTATTAAGACCATGGTGTTCTTCCTTCCATTAACATTTACAAGACATGCACGTTGCTGATCAAATAAGTCTTTGATAGAAGGGCTTACAATATGCATCTCATATAGGTACTGTTAATTCTAATCACTTCTATTTTGCCACAGCATAAGATTGTAAACATTCTCTCCAACAGACCTCAAGTAAGGGGCCATGTACGGTTTATCACTGTAAAATCAGTCTAGTAACCCATGAAGTACCTCAAGTGTTGCCCTTATTACCAACCACCTTTCACAGCATAAATGACACGAATTTCACTTATCTGCTCTTCCAGTTCCAGCGTGACATGCAACTATACCTAAACACCAAAACCCTATCAACTGCCTGTGCAAGATCAAATCCCGACTAAAGAATCAATCGCAACACAACCCAGACAAAATGGACATCTGGATCTTCCATGGCAGGACTGGAACAGGGATGGCCTTTTCTTGGCCACTCAGCATGGGGCTATGCCCCACGCCCCCTCCCAAGTCCAAAACAATGAAAAACCTTGGTGCAATTATGGATTCAGAAATCTACCTAGAGCCCCATGTCAACAAAGGAGGACACATTTGTTTCCATCATCCTCACACCCTCCTATTGTATATCCCTGTACCAGACACCCCTCAGAGAGTCTAGGCCGTAATCTCACTGTTCCTTTTTGGATCATTCATTCTTTTTCTGGGCCTTCCAGCAGATCTCTCAGGAAAATTCCAAAGGTTGTAAAATGCAACATCCATGCCCCTTTACCTCAACCTCCGAACATACATCTCATCCAACGCTCAACATTTTACAGCGACTCACAAAAAGTCACATTCACTTCGAGCCCATTAAGGCAGAATTCCTGCAGTTCAGACTCCCCAAATATCAGCTATCTCACACCATCCGATCCAACAGTGCTTGTCACATCAAAATCCGCATGTAAGAAAAGAGGCACTTCAGGTTCCCTGCCCACAGTGGCTGTATAAATTTGCTAAGAAAAAAGCCCTTTACCATTTCACTCAAACCAAACACGTCTGCCCCCCCCACCCCGACATAAAACTAATAAATAACCTCCCGCCACCAACTCTTCACGATCCCTCTTCTTCCATATTCTCCTCCTCAGCAAACAGTTGCTTCGCAGGCTCATCCGCAGCTCTCAGTAACGACTTTGAGCCACAACTGGATGGGTCATATTTCAGTGCCTTTTTTTTAAAATCACGTCTGCTGAATAACTAATTTAATTGATATTGTTGTTTAGTACAAGATTAAAAACTAGCAGAATGGTCGAGGCTCAACCTCTCACTGCAAGGAAGAATTAAAATGCTCAAAATTAACATTGCGCCTAGGTTTAATTATTTGTTCAACAGGTTACTCCTCCCGCCCCAAATCACTCTCAAGGGCACTGAAAAGGAAATTCACCACTTTGTATGGAGCGGCGAAAAAAATGTATCTTGGTTAAATCTAAATTGTCCGCAACCAAGTTAAAGAGCGGTCTCCGTCTACCACACATGGCGTCGTGCTGGCTCGCACATCAGATGGTACACTCCAGCTATATGCTACAGACACATAGGTCCACACCCACGCAGGTTCTGATCGAACATGTCCTAAACGTGCATGATGACTCAATGCCAGACTACACGACCCTACCCAACCCGGAAGGACACCTCTAACCTAATTAAAATTGCTTCAGCCTCTGCTTGGTCCATGGCCCAAAAATTGTTGCAGATCCATGCACGCAGACACACGTCCCTATATGGTGCAATGCTGTTATCAAAATTGGGGATTGAGATTAGTTAGTGCCAATGGAAAAGTTATTACATACATTTTTTATAGAAACGATCTATTGGAACTCTGACATATCCCGCCCTCTCTCTCGCTGGCTCCCTGCTGCCTCGGGGGCAGCTAAGGTCTGCATTTTGTGTTAATGGTGCACAGCCGTTACTCCCTCACATACTTGCGGTATTAGATTCTCTGCGAGAGAAGGCAGACAGGGGCTCCCCCCAGGCCCTTGTGCTGCTGGATCTATCTGCGGCCTTTGACACGGTCGACCATGGTATATTGGTGGACCGTGTCAGAGAGGCAGGCATCCAGGACTCAGCCCTTAGTTGGATTATTTCCTTCCTCATAGCCCAGTTCATGGCAACAAAATAAAAAACTTCTTGTGGGGTCCCGCAGGGCTCCTCACTATCCCCCCCCTGTGATAAGTTGGCCTGGTATATGCTGTTCACTAGTTAAAGTGGGCACCTTGCACCAGTACAATTCGACTCTTATGGTAGGTAGGTTTAAGACAACCTTTATAGAAAGCTATCCTAGTGTAGCTGTGGAGAGCAGCCTTCAGGGTAAGTCTTGGAGGAATGTAAAGCAGCTTGTTTTACCACACAATCTCTTGAATCACCAAATGAAGACACCACACAGTTATATATATCAAATATATATGCATTTATTACTAAACAACTCTACTAATCTCGTGAGATTAGAAGTCAGGAACATATGCACAAATCAACGTTTCACAATAAATTAAGCACAAATATGGCTGAGGCCCTAGGGGCGTACCAGACCATATACTAAAAAAGAGACTTAAGAACAACGACTTGCAAAGAGACAAGGCCCAGGGCCTTCAGAAGTGCTGGGGCCTCACGAAACCACCCAAGGCAGGTAAGTAAAGGACCCACGGGGGACGCGTGCAGTGAGTGAACACAGGCGCGGATCGCCGTAGACTTCAATGGGGCAAGTCGCGGTTGGAAATTAAGAGTTTAAGGGCACTTCGGGAGTAGCTACAAGCAAGTCACTTACAGGGTAAGTAGGTCTAGGGCCAACACCCACAGGAGCACCGTAGTGCTGGAGTTACCTCACCCAGGGAAGCCAGGTGCATAGGTGTCCTTTGGTGTCGGGTCGCAGCATCGTTTTCAATGGGAGTCAATGAAGACTTGCTGCTTGTGAAGCCAGAAGAAGTGTTCGGTGGAATCCAAGCCTGGATTTGGAAGAAGGAAGACCTGAAAGCAGAGGGGACAGTGTTCAAAGTCACTGGGCAGTGACCCGGGGCAAGGAAGATGAATGCCCACCGTCGTCGACAGATTCAGGTCGTTCACGGGTGTCTTGACTCTTCGGCCACGAGGTCCAGGAGGCGTCGAGGACGACCAGGAGCTGGATTCAGCGTGTCCCACGAAGTCTGCAGCTGACTGCGGTGTCGGCGACCCGATTGGAGCCAACAAGCCTTGGTAGCAGCAAGTCTCGAGGAAAGGGCAAAAAGTCAATGGTGCAGACCAGCAAGGTCTGGGGAACTCACCCAGCGAGGGTAAGTCAGGGCAGGCCTGGAGCAACCAGGGGAGCCCTTTGGTTCTGTAGTAAAGTCTTCAGGGGACCCACAAGCCGGCTGGCAAGTGATCACGAAGACGCCTCGAGAGGATTCCTTCAACAGGGGCCCACGGTCACTCGGGATGGGGTAGGCCTCTGATCTTCGGAGGAATTCCTGCTAGAGGCTGGGACCACACGTGGTCCAAAGCACAGGTTCGTAGAACGTCGTGAAGGGGTTGCACTCGACAATAGTGCACGGTACCCAGGGACTGTGGTTCCTAGTCACTCGTGGGGTCCACTTGCCTCAGCTTCGCTGGGGACTCACGATGGCCTTGGAGAAGTCAGGAAATCTTAGTCTTCGGCTGCTGGGACCTCGAGCTCCGGCGGGAGCGGCGTAGTTTGCGACCGTCGTTTCAGTTTTTGGTGCCTGCCAAGCAGGGGAGTCACTCCTTGACTCCAAGGGAGATTCTTCAGTCTTCCAGAGGTAGTGGAACGTCGAAGGTCCAGGATTCTTCTTCAGAGCGTCGTCCAGGGGTATCTAGTTTGCAATGGCAAGGGTTCCCTACCTTATACTAAAAAGGAAGGGAGGGACTAGCTCTAAGACCCCACCTATGGGAGGGTCAGGGGAGTGGGTGGCTACACCCACTTCCCTTTGTCCAGTTTCGCGCCAGAGCAGGGGCAGGGGCAGGGGCAGGTAGCCCCTGAGCCGGTTTGAACTGGGGTATGCACAGAGGAGCCTTCTGCTCCCCCAGTGCAGGATTTCAAAGCACTCTAGGAGTGCACCCACCCAGCCCCAATACACTAAACCCTGTCTGGGAGGTGGTCACACCTCCCTGGGACAGGATACCTATTGTTGGGCTTCCTCCACTGCGAGTTTCGGTCATCAGCAGGAGGGCAGCCCAGTGTCTGTGGGCATCCATTTTGTGATGCCAGGGCTCTTCAGGATTCTACCGCGTTTCCACAGTAGGTACATGTCTATCCCTCTAGAAGGGTGGAATGCTACCCCCGCCGCCAGAACTGGCGGGGGGGGTAGTATTCCAAGATGTTCGACACCAAACACGACATATTTCCGTGCAGCCATCCCAAAGTTAGCATTTAACGCGGGGTTATAATGCGCTTAAGAGTATATGGTCAGGCTGCACTACAAACAGCATCAGAGAAGGGTCTCCGAATGCTGCATAGGGGCTCTGCTCATGCAGGGGCACCCTCTCACATAGGAACCAAGCACTCTGCCTTCAGGATTGATAAGGCCTGCCATAGGAGTGACTTATAGGTTTATATGTGTGTATCTATGTAGTGATATAGGTAGCCTATATCACAGTAAGGGGTGCATGCACCACCTTACCCAGGCTGCAGTAGCAGGCCTGTGGTGTCAGATTTAGTCTGCTTCCTAGGGGTGGCATAATACATGCTTCAGCCCCTGGTAGGCCTGTGAAGTACCTATGCCCTTGGTACCTAAGGTACCATATACTAGGGACTCATAAGGTACCACAGTATCCAATCACGAGTGCACTCCAAGTTGTTTAGAGAGAACAGAGAGGCTGGGGCCCTGATTGGCAGGGTCCCAGCCTGACTATAGCCAGAAACCAGTGTAAACATCAGAAAAAAAGTGGGGGCAACATAAGAGGCAGATCCTACTCTCCTACACCCCCCCATCTGTTTAACCTCTACCTCCTCACTCTGATTCGGTCCCTCAAGGAAAGGAAAGTTGTCACATTTAATTACGCTGATGATTTACAATTGATATTCACCATCGACAACTCACCACAGTCAGCCTCAGATTTTCAGTCTACCATGCTGCACATCCTTCACTGGATGGACTGTAATCATCTAAAATTGAACCCAGGCAAGACCGAACTGGTGTTGACGGGGGGCAGCCACAACTCCAGGGGCCCTCATTTTTGGCCAACAGAACTAGGACCCGCCCCTACCCCCTCGCCTTCTGCAAAAAGTCTTGGCATCACAATAAACGACGACCTGTCGTTAAAAACCAAGTTGGCTTTGTGATCTCTACCTGCTTCTTCCAATTACAGAAGATCAGAAAGATAAGCAGACTACTTACTCAAGAAGCACTGACAAGTGGTGAGATCTAAGATTATGCCTCAGACTATGCAAACTCAGCCTATCTTGGGATGCCTTTATTCTTAACTAAATGGCTACAGCTGGTGCAGAATCAAGCGGCCAAATTGATTCACCAGCAACCAAGGTGGCAACATGTCACCCCACTTCTGAGGAAGCTGCACTGGCTTCCCATCCCCCAGCGCTGCGCTTTTAAAGTAGGCTGCCTGGTTTTTAAATCTCTCCATGGACGAGGCCCAAAATTCATCGATAGCCTTATCCAAAGGAACACCCCCTCACGGAATCTACGCTTGGCTCACCTCCAACTCTTGGCTACTTCCGCCTTCAAGCTGCAGCGACAAGGGGGATGTAGGTTCGCTAACCTTGCTCCCAGACTCTGGAATTCCTTTCCCCTGGAAATTAGATCATGCACGGACTTATTGAGATTCAGGAAATCCCTCAAGACATGGTTGTTTACCCAAGCTTATGAATAAACCTCCCCCGGGGTTCGGCAAGTTCTAGAAATAGCGCCATGAAACCAATTGGTGTACATGCGCTCTATAAGTTCATTATAACATAACATAACACCTGATGAAGGGATGTGTGAAATGGCATTCTTCGAAGAAAAAATATATACAAATTGCACAATAAATTAGCATAGTTTGAGGACCTCTAGGGATCAGCCACACATGGTGAGAACTCATGGGCTGACCGCTGATTAGCGAAGTCCATTGACGTTCCTATCTTTCTGTCCCCTCTCCCCCTATATGCTCTTCATTCAACCTGTGAAGCCCCTTTCTTACCAGCAAACTACATTCACTCACACATGAATGTGGACTTGGGCCCAGATAGGGCTCTTTTAAATATTAGTAGCAGTCTTATCTTGGCTGTTTCTTCTAGACCTGGGTCAGAAGGGATTAATTCCATTGCGAAACGGTTTTTAACTTACCTAGTGCCTTGGGGAACTTGGATGCCCCCTTATGCCACATGTCAAGAGCCGTGATTCTTTATTCTTGATCCCTTGCCCCTCTTCCTGTCCCTCCCCACCCCCCCAATTACTGTTCTTACATGTCCGGCTAAACTGGACATTGTTGCAATTCTACCTGCGTATGCAGCTCTTTCTGCCGGATGTATTCTGCCCAGCTCATCTCACTGACTGAAGACCCCCTCCACCACCAGAGCCAACTTCCACACCTGCATGTTAAACGTTGCTTAATGGATGAAAGACAATTGTCTCAAACTCAAGGCAGAAGTCCTCATCTTTGGCCAAGGCATGGTGGCCTTCAAATCTCAGCCCACCTCCGGCCCCAACACACCAAACCTGCAACCGCGACATCTTGGACAGCAAACTTTCAATAAACTTTTTTTTTTTTTTTTTTTTTTTTTTTAAAACAAACATGTCACTGCAGTCAATTCCGCCTGCTTATGCATGCTCTGAAAAATCTTCAGGTGGCTCCTAGTCAACACTAGTAGGACAGTCACGCAGGCCCTTGTCAACAGCAGGCTGGACTATGGAAACACTACATAGGAATCATGGTACGCCTCCTAAAGAGACTTCAGGCAATACAAAACACAGCGGCAAGGTTCATCCTCAACCTCCCCAGAAGGACCCACACCATACCCCACCTCAGGAAAATACACTGGCTCCCCAAACAGAAGAGATGCCAGTTCAAAACGCTGACCCCACGCTTACATAGCCCTACACAACGAAGGACTAGCATACTTCAAACACCTGACCTTCCACCAACTGACCAGACACCTCCGATCTGCCTCCCTCTCCCTCGCAGACACTCCCCAGGTCCACCGAACCTACAGCAGAGGACGCTCTTTTACATATCTGGCAGCCAGGACACGGAACACCCTTCCCCTGCACCTCAGGACTGCCCCATCGCTCCAGCAATTAAGGAAACGACTCAAGACCTGAATGTTTGAATTAAATTCACCACACAGCAGCCAACATCTCTAGCGCCTCAAGACTCACAGGTGATTTGCTGCGCTTTATAAAATTCATTGATGTAGGTTTATACATGTACAATATTAAATAAACATGATTTTTTTTAAAACTAGTAGAATGGGTAGGTAGTAAATTATGGAGCATTCCCTCCCCATCTGGTCAATGTTTCTTCACAAGACTTTGTATCCTAGTGTTCATGAGTCTAGGTAGTTCCCAAGTATAGGTGGAAGGCAGCTTCTGTATAGAGCACCCTCAACACCAGCGACACTCTAGATTTGCTCACCTCAAATGTCTGCTTATCTATCAAAGTTTTTAAGCATAGGATTAGCACAGTGCTATCCATGCCGAGATAGAAAGGGACAAAATCTTTGCCATTTCTACAGCAAAGTCTTTAAGCATAGGAATAGCACAGTGCTATCCATGCCGAGCTGTTAAATGACAAAAGCCATTTACCACTCCAGGCACAGTATTACAGCTTTGGACTGGCAAAATACCATCCAAGCCAACCTGAAATGAATAAAAGCAACCCCTGACACGTGTTTCGCTGTCATTACAGCTCTTCAGAGAGGTTTAGCTTTGTCCAGACACAAGGGAGCACCCAGTATAAGTCAAAAGAATACCCTTGCAGGCATAGAGTGACGCATAAATTATGCAAAAAAGAAGAGAACTGGGTAGTATATATATATTCTCCATTTACATATACAGTGATGTGAAGTGACAGAGTAAAGAGTATGTGTAAACGGGTCTCGCAGGGTTCAACGGGTACAGATTCTGCTCCTAGAATTATTAATAACAATTTGTTAATCCAAGAAGCTCAGAATACACATCTGTTCTAATGCATTTCACACACTTTGGTGTTTGGAGTTTACTGTAGGAAAGGTGTATGAAGGAGAGATCTCCAAACACACCCAATATTCCACGCATGTGAATGCACCGCAAGTTTGTGAACTTGCTCCAAAAGCACCCGTGTGATGACCCATGCTATTAATTAGGCCTCACCTAATACTCTAAAAAGCCAATCATTGGAGGGTGGCTTCCTGACCTGAGGCAGCTGTGCCTTGCATAGAGAAACAAAACTTCATAGTGAAGTAGTCATAACTTAAGTCCTGCAACCACCAGTTACATTAGAAGCTATCAATGCTGATAACTGTACACTCCCCGCCCAATCACCCCAGTCTCCTCCGTGACAGGGATCACTCTGCTTGGCACTTTGTAACAGGTTCTTCTCACTCCAGATCCACCTGTCCACGAGTAGCGTCCCAAGGTGCAAAATGTTACAGCAGGACTCAGTAGTGTATGTACATAGGAGCTGTAGTCTTCACTAGTCAAGACTGCATCACCGATTGGGGGTGCGTTGAGTCGAAGGCCGCATTCCATCATTGCATGCCACGTCATACACCATACAATGGGTGATCGGAACTGTACGGTTCATATGCACCCTCCACTAGATTGATAAAAGTTGCTTGCCTCCTAGTGCGGTACCTGAACAGCAGGACTCAAAATTTTCTTCCGTAGAGCATAATCAGCCTACAACGTTTTGCAGTAAAAAAGCCAGATCAGAATGCACCATATCTCCATGTACACCGGCTAGCATAACTTACCTTGTATGGTACATAGGTAGAAGGGGCACTATGATTAGAAGATTAGTGTATTCACCCAATAGCATTTAACCCCTTATTAGATAGTAATCTAAAAATCTATTATGGTTTTTGTAGAAAGACGGGATGATATTTATTTTGCACTCTCTCCATCCCCTTCTAATGTAAATAGTTTGCCACATACTTTTCCAGGAAACGTGTGACGAATACAGTATTTAGTCTGGCAAATCTTGTGCTTGATTTACACTCCAGAATTCTAGTTTTTCTTTTTCTTGTGGCCATGCCAACATACATTACAATCCTTGGCATGCATCCATGTACATTACCTTAGAGTGATCTTTGTTCCCCAAGCTACTCAGACCCAAGTCCATGGTTTGCGAGAGGTTCTCCACCCACATACACTGCAAGTACTACATGGTGCAGGTCCCGAAGCCCTAGTGATATCCCAAAGAGTTCTTTGGTGGTGTAATTGATTCTTATTTGGTGGTTTAGTGAGAATAACTACGTCTCGGATAATCCTACCTCTTAAACTATAAAAAACTGATGGAATAAACTCCTGACAATCTACTATTCTTACATCAGGCTGTTCATCCTATGAATTACTGCTCGAATTTCTAGAAAGAACTGCAGTGCAGATGATGATATACTAGCCAGATACCGAACACCTTTAGCCAGAATTGAGAGAGTCTTGAGTGGAGAATCCAGCACTCTGATAAACTATATAAACAGGGAAACTGAACGTACAGGGGACAAGGGATAGGACCCACCCACATAATACTAGACAGTCAGGACATCAAGGGATAGCCTGGGTTAGTGTAATGGGTTCAAGTAAACAAGACTAGATGCCAATACTTCACAGACAAGTACAGCCATTAGAAATATCACATTACAGCTACCCACACCCATTAGAAGCATACAACACTCACTAGTCATAAAACCTCCATCCAACACAAACCTGTGACAGTCAATAGAGGACAACCCCACTGTGAACGACCACGCAGAGGCAACCGCGCACAGGTTAGCTTGGAAGGTTGAGGTGCTTCCCCTTATGAACCACCACCATAAGAATAGCCCTCTCTCCACACCAAAGGGGACTCAAATAATAATCCTACAGTTAAAAAAAAACAAAAAAACCCTCTGCTGAATGAAACACAAACACTCACCATATTCTGGACCAGCACAGAGGCCAGAGGCCAGGTAATTTGAGAATGCTACACTATATAACTACCCAGTAACAAAACGCACAGGCTGCCTGTAGAGCCACTTAATATGTGCAGCTAAACCTTAATCAAATCTTTCATTTTAACAGATGCAAAACTAGGAACACACACACGTTATGTAGGAGATGTAAATGTGAGTGGGCTTTTGTTCAGCACTCCAATTCTTCACTCTGACCGCACTGCCCCATAAAGGGTATTCCCAATGCCGTGTGACTCAGTTAAGATAGTGACAGCCTGCAGTGGTGATCCTGTAGCGCCAAGATGTACTCCTCTGTTTGCCACTCTAACTTAGCGCCCCCCCGCCCACCAAAAGTGATGGTTGTCTGCCATTGTAGAACCTTTCAGATTCAATTCACATGGTGTCCTTTAACACCCTGGCTGCTTCCACTTTATAAGCAGAAAACGGAGCACTGGCACCCACAACTACCCCTACAGGACTGCTGTATTCAAATGACAATGAGATGTAATGGATGTGTATGTACCACGATCTATTCCTCTCTGGTCCATTTATCCGACATGCAGACCAGCTCACACCACCACTGGCACTGGCCCTGCCTGTTCTATCTATGCCTCATACGGAACCCCCAAACAACCTACTTCGAGACACTTAAGCCAAAGGACAGTAAGAATAGTAGACTATTAACAGTGCTTCGATATGTCTGAAGAGAACTCAAATGGCCAGAGGTAGCCCGCCATTCTAGTGCTACCCTTGTTTGGAAAAAAACAACCTATCCATTAAGGCACAGCAATGCAACATGCATTGTCAAAGCCAATAGGTCTGGCACTGGCTGCAGAGTTGGTTTTGTCAATGGCTGTTTGGCGTAGAACATTATGGAGCCATCAGTCCCTCACCAATAAACATTGGCTAAAAGCAAAATTGTTTTAGTCAAAAACACACTGCCATAGTCGTCTCTGGCACTGAAGGGAACTACTTTGTGGTCGGATGTACTCCTTGTGAAGGAGCAGAATGCGGTTACTAATAGTGAACTTAGCCAAAGACCAACTGCCCCACGTTGTAGTGGATGGAAGAAAATGTGAATGACATAACAGACCAAAGATTGAAAAGGGCTGGCTGAAAGGGTCCATAAGATAGATGTATATAAAATTTTACAAAAACAGGAGGTCTTGGTTAACACCAGACCTGAAAATGGGATGAAATGGCTGCAATGCAGAACAGCAGGTGGATAGGATACCCCAGACATTTTCAAGTAACGAGATACTAAATCCCGATTTTAAAATCTGAATCCATTTTTAGAATAAGATTAGAACATGCAGTATTGCTACTGCAAAGAATTCAAGACCAAATCCTCGAGGTAAACGCATTAAGAACAGCAGGTGGATTTTGTGAACAATGACCCATACGAAAAGACTTTCAAGATGCCAATATGATCCCAATACTAGTCTATTAGAAACTGCATTAAAATTAACTTACAAAGTGAGTTTTACGAAACGAAGCAAGCCGTTGCTGGTAAAATCAAATGAAGGCCCACCAATATCCATTAATAGGTATCATCACAACAGAGCACAGGAGACTGCAGAGGCTGAAGGGCGGATTCATCCAACACCAGAAAAGGGGCTGCGAACGCAAGAGGCATCATCCAGCGTCAGGCTCCGAATCAAACAGTCAGATTTATGGGCTTTAATCGGCTTGAAATTGGGCTCGTAGCTCAGGGTCTCTCCCCTTTAGGGATGCTAAGAGCCTTAGTCAGTACAGTCTTCACCCAAAATGCCATTGCATCGTCTGGTCTCAACTTGGAGTGGAAATAAATGTACCATATGTACCCACCAGAACAACCATCTACAACAGCATAGTATGGCCGCTAGCAATCCAATATAACAGGATATGGAGCCATCTGTTTTTTGCAATAGCTTAGAATCCCAGAAACCAGTCTATTGGTTTGTCGAATAGAAAGGTTTCTGATTACTCCAGAGACTTTCTTTAGACGGTTCTCGTGTAGAATTGTACTCTGATTACTAGGTACTTAAAGAATTCCACACAGTGAGGATTTTTCCACAGTGAACGGACATGTCTTAAGGTTCGAAGAGATCACACAAGTCTAAATACAGTCTTCCCTCAATCTTCTGGCACTGTACTCCCCTCTTCAGCAGACAGCTACCAGAACATTATGGCCTGCTTGTCATGAGTCCACTGTCACACCTGCGAAGATTCAGTACAGTACAAAGAACCAACCATCTCATTAGGCTTTACAAAATTAATCTTCGTCCATTTCAACAAGTATGTTCTCCGAACAGCCTCAAATCTACACAATTCTGCCACATCTGGCTAGGCAATCTCAGCAGCCACACAGTACAAGCCTGCTACAATACCTCTTATAAGAGCAGTTGCAGATCTGCAAAGGACAGCTCAACAATTGTGCCAGAAAGAAGCATCGTGTCCATGTTCTACCCAGCATTCAAAGAAAGCAAGCTCCTTTTCCAATTCAGTGGATTTACATTTAATGGCAAATAACTTTTTTGGGTGGGCAAAAAAAAAAAAAAAAACCACACGCGCATTACTTACTTGAAAAGGCAGGTCTCCTGTCTAGAACTCTTATCCTAGGCACAGTACCTTTCAAAGATATCTGGTTAGGCTGCCACAGTAGTTTCCTTTGCACCGCTCCCACTAAACATCAAGGGTTCATGAAAGTTCTTAAATCACAGCGAGTGAATGTCAAAGTTTATACACCCATGCAAGCCTTAACTCGTATTCCAAATTCAATCCTGGTCAGAACCCCTTTCAGAGGGCCATAGGGCAAGAAGCAAATATGGTGCCCAACCATGAGGATGGAGACCTTTTGCTCCCGATGTCCCAGTGCCCAAACTACTATGGGTCTTGAGTAACTGGACTAAGTACGACTCGGTTGAGCACTTGACTCAGTGATAGCGCAGGCCAAGCAGGCACAGGATTCCCAGGGTGAGGTATGTGCTAGTCAACACAGGCTCATACCTGAACATACAAACAGTAGACTCAATCTGATTGTCCAGTCAAAGACTAGCATTTATGAAAAACAGAATATTAAATGTAACACAAAGCACAACACGAATCCACACAACCCTCTAAAGGTTGTCCCAGGCAGAATCCCTAAATCCCACAGTCCCTTCTTGTATGGGTGGTTATTCCTCATTCTATGCTGGAGGAGACTCCATAATGTGTCCAACACTAGTCGCACACCCCAGAGTCTCAGCTTAGCATTTGAGAGCTGCTAAACTCTTAAGGCAAAGTTCATGTTAGTCCCTCGTTCACCGGCCCAAAACAGACGTACCTGACCCACTTGGAGCCAGCAGTCCCAAGACTCTACTTTGCAAGCTCTTGTCTCCCAACTTGGAGGGACTGCATCCTCACAGTCGCTTCCCAGATGATGCTGAAGCTCCTCAGTCTCTGAACGACCAGCTTCAATGTCAGACATCCTTGACAGCTCCAGCAGCTATTGGCAAGTACATCTCCTGACTCTGCAGTGTGTGTCCCCTCCCCCCACCCCCGTTCCTGGTCACATAGGTCACAGACCTCAGCTGGCCATGGTAACAGTCCAGTTTTGACCACGTGCCCCTCACCTGGCAAAAAGGGGTCTCCCAGACTTGTACTTCACCACGAACAGCCTGTACTTCCCAATGGCCCAGTTCTTGGCAGCATAGGGATCACCAAACCAGTCTGAGTCACAAGTGATGGCCTGGATTTTACAGGGGGCCTTTTCCTCTGCTGAAGTTCAGGTCCGAGTACCCATGTGCACAGGAGTAAATAACCTGGTCGCAGTCCCAGTCAACGGCCCAAACTTCACATGGCACCCTCTTCTTCGCACATGGGGTTCAGTCTTGGTCACAACCACATACAAAAGCCTGCTCATCACAGTGGCTTCCTTCCAAGCAGCAGGGGGGTGTCAACATGGTCTTCGTCTCAGGCGACAGCCCGAAATTCACAAGGGCCCCTCTCCTCTGCACACAGGGGTCTCTGTACCGATCACGGACACAGGCAACCACCCGCACTTGGTAGGTGTCCTGACAGCTTCCCAGGATCCAATAGCCAGGATTCCCGCTGAGCATCGCTCCCTCCAGGTGATTCTCTTCCTCACAGGTCCCCACTGGTCTTGGCAGGAAGTCTCTAGGCGCCGTCTCTTCGGGTACTCCGTTCTAGGTATGCAGGAAAAGTGCTGGTGCTCAAAGCAGACTGAGGAACCACCTCCTAGGGAGTCGAGACAACCAGCCAGGAAGACCTCGGATCCCCAGCCGTAGTTTCAGCAGTAAAGTCGTGGTGGTGATCCTCTCCCTCATAAGGCTGCTGTTCAACTAAGTATGGAGCACATGCTCCCACATCTTCAGAGTCCAATTCAAGACGCATGTGATGTAATATCTGGCCTTTGAAATTCATGTTGGGAGTACCCGCTCCTTTAAAATGCGCTCTCCTCTACACTGGCCTTTGTCAAATGGACAGTGACACAGCAGGAGTGTCTCCAATTCTGGATGACCCACAACACAGGCCAAGGGAATACCAGGACTCACCTGGTTGCCAGCCTACACTGAAATAGGCCCCTAAAAAAAAAAAAAAAAAGTTCACAAGGACTTAGCCTTTCTCTCTATCAAAGGCAGAACTTGGCACCGCACTCATTCCCAAACTAATAGTTAAGAACCTCTGTGTCCGGCTAGCCCAGACTATGAAAGAGCAGGATTTTTCCACTGTAGGTACATGCTTCCATATGATGCATCTGCCGAGGAAAGCCCTTCCTTTTCTTCCTCTTTCGGCCGTGAAAACACTAGTACAAGCGCTCATTGTAAGCAGATTAGACTACAGTAACACCCTTCTGGCTTCTACTAACGAGACTCTACTTTCAAAGCTTCAAGTTGTACAAAACACAGTAGCCGGTCTTATTTGTAACCTTACCACCGGGACCGCTTCCTCTTCTGAGATCTCTGCACTAGCTGCCTGTCAGAAAAAGTTATTTTCAAAATCTGCTGCCTCACTCACAAGTCCCTAACAGGCAGAGGTCCCAAGTACCTTACCCAGAAGCTTAGACCCTATTGTCCAGTTAGGACTCTGAGATCCAGCGACAAAGCCTTGCTCACTGTTCCACAGATAAGACTAGAGCAGGAGGAAGGTCTTTCCTATCTGGCCCATTGTACTGGAATAAACTGCCTTACTACATTCAGATATGTTTTGACCACTGCAAATTTAGAAAGATGTGCAAAACAGTGCTTTAAGCTCTACATTGCTCCTACCGGCGATCCTCTGCTGTGCCAGGACAACCCCTCCTGGGCGATTCATGCACAATAACAAATTACCTTAACAAATAAACAGTAGGCTGTCCCCTACAGAGACTACTGCAATGAAATTCATGGGGGTGGGTAGACTCACTGCCAAAACTGAATAAACAAATTACCAGCCACTCCATTCTCCGCTTGAGAGCTGAAGGTACTTCACCTGCAATGTCACTCAATTGGCTTCAGGGTAGAAGGTTGAATTTAAAACAGATTTTCCTTAACAGTAAAGACCTCCAGAGTGGCACACGGAGTCCACATCTCCGCGCACATAACATCTGACTGAATGCACAAGGTCAGCGTCCCTTAGACACCCACTGCTGCCCCGGAGGTACAAGCATTTGAACTGGAGGGAAGAATGATGTGGTAACTGAATTACTATCCAATGTGGGGAGCCTTAGCCATATATAGAATTGTCAAGCTTCAGAACTTACACAACTTCTGGAATGTAGTTCGTTAAAACTGCATCACCACACTACTATGGAGCAACCACCCAACTCCTACCGCAAACAGCAATTAAATGCTCAAAGGCTCACCATCGCTCACCCAATATTTAAACCCATCAAGATGGGTTCCCGATCAGTTAACACTAAAATGAGTTCCAACATTTGAAAATATGCACTGTCACACCACCTCCTGCCCATTTTAGAAGTGCTAATTACCTCACAGACTAACTATGGCGATTGTTTACAGTACTGATACACACCAAGTTCTAGTCAGGCACTTACTCAGCAATAATGCTACTCCTAGGACAGAGGTGAATGCTGCCACTTAGTGTGCGCTACAAATGAGGCTTAACTAAGGCCATACATTGGGCTGATTTCAGTTTCTTCAACTGCAATTCACTTTCTGCAATGTAAGCCACAGATTGTCCCACTGGTTGTGGGTAGTTTCAGTGGAAGAAGAGATTATATTTGTACTTGCATCCTCTTAATAAACTTATGCCTGGGGGACATCTAGGATCCTGTGGTAAGAATCTGTTTGAAAACATTTAATCCTTATGAGAATTAAAGGCAGTGTAAAACTAAATAAAATAGTAAGCAAGGAAAGTGTACAAATACAAAAATCTGGGAATCTAATGCCATTATGTTAAACTAGGGCCAGCACAAACCGATGTTCTTTCTTGCCATGTGAACGCAGCCTGCAAAAAGAACACGTGTGTGGTCTGTTAAAGGCATTCCACTGGCTTCCCACCAAAACCCTCCCACCGTTAACAAAATAACAAAAAAAAGCACAACAATACCACAATGTCTGCAGTTGGGACTTTTTCCTGCTCAATATAGCTCCAAGCCCACAGCTGTACTTCATTTGTGTTTACACAAAACAAAGTCCTCTGGTATTCCTTTGAGGCACACAACGAATCTTCAGTCCAAATGAACTTAGCAGACATAAAACCCTGCTGATCGAGGGTGCCTTGGCGTTTTATTGCTGCAGTATGTCCTTTCAGCTTCAAGGGCCCAGGCACCTGTTTACTTGGCCTTTTCTGTCATGCCACATGAAATCACGCGAGTGGAGGGGAGAAAAAGGCAGTGGTTCCATGATGTTGGCATGAAGTCCACCAAGTTGAGCAGCTTTTCATCCCAGACTTAAAACTCCTCCTAAGAAAAACAAGCCTTTGTGGGACAGCTGGAGGAAAAGTGCAAGCAGCCGTTCCCAAACACCATGACGGGCGAACTCTACAAAGAAGGATTTTTTATTGCTAGCCTTGTTAAAAGAAAAAAAAGTTAACTTAGAATTTTACACATCGGCCTTTGAGGCCTGCACCATCAGACGCAATTTCTGAATTGTGCTTTTATAGCACAACATGTACATTCCATCCACTACAAAATGCTTTAATTCAAATTACAAAAAACAAACCCGATGGAATGAGGGGAAAAAAGCAATGACCGGAGCAGATGACTGCAGCCAGGTTATTCTTGGGACGCAAGTAATAGGCGAGATAAAGGTATGATTTGGCCATACAAATACTCCGCTATTTAAATGCTAATATACACCGGCATTTAGGCAGAATTTATCAGAGAATGTTAACTTGAGCAGGAAGAGCAATCCTTTGACAGCCATCAAACAACTGTCAAAAGCTGGGAAAGGCGATTGAAACCGATGTCCCCTCGTTTGTGTCAATTTAAAATATCCCTTGATCCTGGGTCAAATGAACAGGGTGGAACAAACAGCTCATGAGAGGAAGGAGAGCTTTTTGAGGGAGAAAAGCCACAAACTGCCTAGGGGAATAATTTGAATGAGTGAAGAACGCAAAAATAAAGTAAGAAGGCCAAAATGCGAAGGTCTTAACTTCCGAAATTTGAAAAGCGGCACCAAACAGCTGCTTTAAGATGGAACTGCCCTCGAACGAAGCGATACTATAACAGATCCTATCAAATAGGGCATGTTGTCAGCTCAGTGTGGATGGAGACCAGCCTTAGAAATGACTTGCAAGAGTTAGGTGAATGAAGACTTTACCAAAGTCCACACAAAAAAATATATACTTTTCCAAGCTTCAATTATTAAAACCGTATCCACATTAATTTTAAATGTAGCATGTTAAGCATGCAGAAATATGGTACTTTAATATAGGGAACTTGATCATTCAAAAAAAGTACTGCACACCTATAAGGAGGATAAATTATATTTTGTGAGCACAGAATATTCAATGCGACCAACAGACCACTGGTGCCCCAAGATAACACTGCATCAGCAGACTGCATCAGCAGACTGCTGTCACTTTCAAATCACCATTACGTGGTGTGTGAATGGAAACAGTGCATTCAGTTGAAAGTTCAAAAACAAAAGTAGTCTAACGCATGGAGAGAAGCAAACAATTTTATTAACAATATGGTTTCTAATGAGATTACCTCTTAAAATACACGGACCATAATCCCTGAAGAGCCGAGCATTCCTCTCAAAAATCAAGGCTGTAGAAATAAAATCTGCCTCCAGCAAGAAGGCTGTGCTACAGTTTTACTTTTTCTGGTATTGCTTTTTTTTTTTCTATTCAAGTTGTGTCAGACAAATACAAACATAGCATATACAAACATGAATTGCACTTTAAAGAGTATCCATGATGGCACAGATGCGGATTCCATCACCACAGTCGAAACATAACAGCAGGACACTTAAATATACATTGTTATAGTACTGCTTGACTCCAGGAGCAATGAAAACAGTCAGCAATGTAACAGGCCTCGGGGTGATAGGTCAATAATCACAATACAGATTCATAGGGAGACAAATTTAGACAGATCGGTCCAAGGATGCTGTGGCGTCTTAGTGTAGGAAAGGATCAACGGTATGTTACCAGTTTCATAGGCCCACTATGAGAGTTTGCACTACCAATGTAAGGGCATCGTTCATAGGATCAGTGATGGCGAGACTACTATTGAGATGTTGCCCGAGTGCTAGCCATCGCCAATGGTATTGCTTTGCTACAATTATAATGGATTTGGAGCACTCTTCGCTTTGGAGTAGCCAGAGTCACTTAGGTTTCAAGTCAAACAGCCTTACCATGGAAGCCCTCGCCACCTCAAGGTCGAGCCTTGCTTTGAATTTTACTCGCACAGAAAGCTCTTCAGCCAATCTCTTGGTAATCCTTGAGGGCAGCTTTTGAGCCACAGTGGCTCCATCCGAAGTCCTCCCACAACAGAATCCCACACGTAGGGAGAGGGTGTGGTTGGAGGAAGGGTGCCCGCAGCAGTAATGGCACCATGGAATTCAGGACCCCAAAATACGATGACTAGCAGCTTTCAAGTGTCAGTAGCAGAGATAAATAGATGTATGTTCACCCAGAAACATTTCAATAAGTTGAAGTCAAATAAATCTGTAACCGGTTACTGTTGATTTGATGGCAATGTAGTTGGTCCAATGCTCAATTATTGGGGGGGAAAAAAAAAAAGTTACCTGGACGACAAATTCAGCCGTCAACTCAAAATATGCTGCAGGAAATCAGAAATCGCAAAATGTAAGGATTGGCACAGAGCCAATTCCAAAATTGTGCTATGAAAAGTGATGGTTCTTGAAGTTGAGACTACTAAACAAGGAAACTCTTCTGCCTTTTGACAGAACGGTAGGGCAGTCACTTGTCAACCATCTCAATAACGCTTTGTAGATAGCTATATGAGCGCTTTATCTCAAGTACGATTTGTTTCCTTTCAGTTACTTCAGAGCAGTGCAAGTCTAGAGGAAGCAGGAATCCTTGGCCACCTGAAAGTTGTTGTGTGATCCAGAGACAAATCAGGTCTGGTAGTCTTCAGCCACAGCACAATTTACGCATGTCAAAATTCAAAATTTCAGGCCTGCGGGAGGGGGGCGGGGGGGTGGCGAAGCACATTTGTAAACTGCAGGTTATTCAGTTTAAGCTCTCATTTGGGTTTTCAAAATATTAGACAACCAGGCTGCTGCCGTCAAAATCCAGTTGGCAACCCTACTAAAGCAAACAGTATTCCTTTAGAAAGAAGCAGGCATAGCCCCAAAAGGCTTGCCATCGAACAAAAATTAGAACCCTTCCTGCTTTTCCCTTACCCCTCCCAAGTAATTCAGCCACAGGCTACTCCCTCCACCCACTGCGAGGAAACATCTGAGGCCCTGCGAAGGCAACCGCAAGTCTAGATTTAGAAACAGATGTGTGCCAAATATTCCCCAGCCGTGCTTTAATTCTATCATTTGAAGCTGCAAATAGTCAAAATCTCTGCTAATTACACACGCCCAGTACGAGGTGACTCAATGAGCCACAATTCGGGCGCTGAAAAAGCTGAAGTAAAAGGTTCGCCCCCTTAACTCAAAGCAGAGAAGGAATCGCAAAATATATCTGTGGCGCAGCCTATTTCTATACACGCGCACTGCACTCCCCGGCCTCCCACCTGCAGAGAACCACTTCCAGGGCCTCGATCAGTGCTGCTAGTCTGGCCTGGCCCTGCGCTGAACCGCCCGCGCTGACGTCAGCTGGCGACGGAGCCAGCATTCCTAAACAGTTCAGACAAACCCACTGGTGGGAAGCTTAGAAAGCCCTCAGCTGTAGTGAGGAAAGCTAGGATTGGCAGGGAGCCAGGCGACTGAGCTCAGCATTTTGTAATGCACTTCCCTTTTACTTAACAGCTTGCATAATGCCACAGTCAATTCCACCTTTAACCCCTTCTCCACCCTTGCAACTACAGCTCAGCAGGTTTTACTTCAGCACTTAGCAAGTGACAACAGCAGATTACAAACGCCCTTTTGAAAGTCTTTGAGATGCACTCTACAAAACCTGTTAAGTACACACACCAATTGCTGTATCATTTGCTTACCTTAGTTTACTTACCCCTTGTAGCCTTTCCCCCTCAGTTTCTATATTACAGGATTTAACTACTGTGCGGACAAGGCTTTTTTTTTGGCCTACCACCAAAAAATTACACGAGGTAAACTTGTGACCCCAAGTACAAAGACATAATCACTAACCTAAGCAGACGTTCAACTACAGAACAAAATAATAATCCTGTCACATATCAGACTAAAATACTCCCATTATAGGTAAAGGGGAAATAAATGACCTTTTCTGCTGGCACCTAGTTATCAAGCTGGAGGTCAAACATTGCACTTAATCACATTGTGCTAATGAACTGAGTAAAAAGACCAAACTATTCCCAAGAACTCTCCAAAAAAGGTATGCAGCCTTCTCATCACTATCTTAATTTTGCATCTCTATTAAAGGCTTTTTATAGCCTTAATTTATAAGAAAAGTTAATTTCAAAGAGACTTAACCCAGTTTTGGTTTGTGTCCGGGATGTTATGGTCATTGTGGAGAACAGGAATCACAAATAAAGAAACCTACACTAGACCACGAGGACCAACAGCATCTGGTCCATCACTCCCCTCCCACTCATCAGCAGGATAATTTAAAACAGTATGTTCAACTTCAAGCTAACCATCTCCTGCAGGACTACTAATCTGGCTTCAAATTACACTTCAGCACGTAAACCGCTCCTTACACATTGTAGACTATGCCATTCTGACCAGAGGACTCCTGATACTGCTTGTACTCTCAGCTGCCTTAGATAGTTGACCATTCCATCCTAAAACACCATAGTTTCGAATGGCGTTCACTAGCAATGTCCTTCACTGGTTCTCCTCATACCTTTGCAATCAATGTTAATTTGTTCACATCATGAAAAATTACAGGAGAAAACCCATAAACCAAATTGAGACCTGGTTGACTGCTAACAAACATCTCAACAGGCAGTACTTCAAGGCAATTTGGTAGAATGCAAAATCAATTACGACAAAACAGAAAGAAGAACACGTTTTGTGAAAAATACCAATGATGCACAACACTACTTAAAAGATTCCTCCGTTTCAAACATAGCATACACATCATCCAGACCTGAATGTACAGTGCATACTTGAAGCTCAGTACAGCTAAGACTGAATTCCTGTTATCTGGCAAGAAGAAACAGTACAAACCTGGCTCAATGACATTAAGCTTGACTGATAAGAATCCCAATTTTGACTGAGTGGCATGTCACTTGCATTCACCCTGGACACCACTCTGACCCTCAAGAAACCCTCTGAAGAAAAGAAACAACCCCGACCTAGTGCCAGCTCTCGTCTAAAGATTGAGACCATTCAGACATCCTGAAAGATACTTCAAAACTGCTGTTCAAGCCTGCAACAAATGGGTTCCACTCATTTAGTCAACCAGGATTTTTCACAATTGACTACCTGCTTTTTGGACTTTTAGCGTAAGAGTCACTACGCGAGTCTCATGGTAGAGAGACTGAATGGTAACCACTAATATTCGCGTTTTACGATAAGGCTGCTGGGCAGCTCAGGTAAGATGATTTTGGCTGGTTACATGTGGAAGCAGGAGCGGATGTGTGCGGGCTGCGCAGATGAGACTGCCTAGGTCAACCTGGTATTTGTTCACATGCAGTCTGTCAAGGAAGCAACTCTTCATGGATTGGTACTGACCTGGGGTAGGCCATCTAATGAGTGGGCCAGAATGCTGTGCAGGAGGGGTGGGACAGGGGTGAAGTAAATTGCATCCTAGGATTTGGCACGGGTGCCTGGTTTCTAGAACTTTCCACCTCCACTTAAAAAATCCTGCACACGGGAGACAGATAAGATATGGGACCTGGGAGAGAATGGCACAAGATCACCCAGCTGGAAAGAGTGGCCACCTAATCCCTGCCAAAAAAATGGACTTATTCCAGGTGACCCCAGGACTACGATGGGTCACTAGAGAACAAAACAAAGAGGCTATGCAGCGCAAGGCTTTTGCCTCTCATTACATATTCACTGTTCCACATTTCCCCTGTGAGGGGGCTAAAATGTGCGCACACTACTGTTGTGGTGCCTTCAGGTTTCGTCCAGAACCTTGCTTTTGTATTTTCCCTCAGGCACTTTCTGTTGAGCGCGCGAGAGCGAGAAGAGAGAAAGAGCGAGAGAAAGAGCGAGAGAAAGAGCGAGAGAGAGAGCGAAAGAGCGAGAGAGAGAGCGAAAGAGCGAAAGAGCGAGAGAAAGAGCGAGAGAGAGAGAGAAAGAGCGAGAGAGAGCGAAAGAGCGAGAGAAAGAGCGAGAGAGAGAGAGAGAGAAAGAGCGAAAGAGCGAGAGAGAAAGAGCGAAAGAGCGAGAGAAAGAGCGAGAGAGAGAGAGAAAGAAAGAGCGAAAG
Organism: Calotriton arnoldi; assembly: GCA_963921515.1. NCBI lineage: Eukaryota > Metazoa > Chordata > Amphibia > Caudata > Salamandridae > Calotriton > Calotriton arnoldi. The sequence goes on along the minus strand of CAWUFW010000350.1, from coordinate 3,893,551 downwards.
AGCGAGAGAAAGAGCGAGAGAGAAAGAGCGAGAAAGAAAGAGAGAGAGAAAGAGCGAGAGAGAGAGCGAAAGAGAGAGCGAAAGAGAGAGAGAAAGAGAGAGAGAAAGAGAGAGAGAAAGAGAGAGAGAAAGAGAGAGAGAAAGAGAGAGAGAAAGAGAGAGAGAAAGAGAGAGAGAAAGAGAAAGAGAAAGAGAGAGAGAAAGAGCGAAAGAGAGAAAGAGCGAAAGAGAGAAAGAGCGAAAGAGAGAAAGAGCGAAAGAGAAAGAGCGAAAGAGAAAGAGCGAAAGAGAAAGAGCGAAAGAGAAAGAGCGAAAGAGAAAGAGCGAAAGAGAAAGAGCGAGAGAGAAAGAGCGAGAGAGAAAGAGCGAAAGAGAAAGAGCGAAAGAGAAAGAGCGAAAGAGCGAAAGAGCGAAAGAGAAAGAGCGAAAGAGCGAAAGAGCGAAAGAGCGAGAGAGAAAGAGCGAGAGAGAAGAGAAAGAGCGAGAGAGAAGAGAAAGAGCGAGAGAGAAGAGAAAGAGCGAGAGAGAAGAGAAGAGCGAGAGAGAAGAGAAGAGCGAGAGAGAAGAGAAGAGCGAGAGAGAAGCGAAGAGCGAGAGAGAAGCGCGAGCGAGAGAGAGAAGAGCGCGAGCGAGAGAGAGAAGAGCGCGAGCGAGAGAGAGAGAAGCGCGAGCGAGAGAGAGAGAAGCGCGAGAGAGAGAGAGAAGAGCGCGAGAGAGAGAGAAGAGCGCGAGAGAGAGAGAGAAGAGCGCGCGCGAGAGAGAGAAGAGCGCGCGCGAGAGAGAGAGAAGAGCGCGCGCGAGAGAGAGAGAAGAGCGCGCGCGAGAGAGAGAGAAGAGCGCGAGCGAGAGAGAGAAGCGCGCGCGAGAGAGAGAGAAGAGCGCGCGAGAGAGAGAGAAGAGCGCGCGAGAGAGAGAGAAGAGCGCGCGCGAGAGAGAGAAGAGCGCGCGAGAGAGAGAGAAGAGCGCGAGAGAGAGAGAGAGAGCGCGCGCGAGAGAGAGAAGAGCGCGCGCGAGAGAGAAGAGAGCGCGCGAGAGAGAAGAGAGCGCGCGA